>NJDD01001718.1:0-125737 GCA_002245505.1 Calephelis nemesis | reverse complement strand
CTCCACTAAACCCAGTCCCGCCACCCTTGGGCCCGGCTCCAATCCCTCCCCATCATCCCCAACACCACCCGACCATAACAGACAAATTAGAAAGCCTTAATGATAAGTACCTTAATCCTCACGAACAGAAGCCTTATGAAAGACTACCAGCGCCACCACATCATTCTCATTCACCACATATAACCAACATTGGTGGTAACGGTATGATGGATAATAAACTTGGTTTTGGTGGTCATTGGAGTCAGTTCCAACAACCAGCGCCAAGTGTTCCTCACGGAGTGCCGGACTGGTGGTGTCCTTCACAAGAATCTTATCATCATCATCATTTAATGCATCATTCTGGCGCCACAGCCGCTTATTGACCTCACCGCGCTTAGGGAACTCTTCATTCGACGCTTAAAGAGCTATCAAGCTTCCCCATACATTCGTGTTGAAGATTTATAGAAAGAGACAGCATTATTTTGAACTCTAGGTAGGTATTATTGAGTTGTGGTTGATCAGGTTTTGAATTCAACTTCTGTCAGCCAGTCAGCTGTCAGTGTAGCCAGGAAAATGGATACAATGAATAATATTACTAAATTTTTATTGTTATTCACGATTTACCGAAACTTCGGTCAACCACATGACAATTAAAAACAAAAGCCAAGTTTAAGGTAAAAATATTTTTCTATTCTTTCATCTAAACGCCTGAAAAAGACTTACTCTTAATATGCTTCAATACCTATCACAATACCTACTGGGGAAAATTTTAATTCAGCTACAAAGTTTTTTGAAGTTTACCATGTCATTTTTTCAAATTACATATTAATTAGTAGACATTTACTGTATGAGGTTTAACAGGTTATTTTCGTACAAACTACAAGTCACCTTTCAACTAACTTTGAGATTTTATATATGTAGGTACCTCAAAATGAATAAATATTAGCGAAAAGAGCCCTATCTTATGACACAAATAGTTTTAATTCATGTAAAAAAATGAAACACACGTTAGAAAATGACAAGCTGGAAATTTAAAAAAAATACACACACACATTAGAAAATCACAAGCTGGAAATTTAAAAAAAGAACAAAGTTTTCAAACTTTGAATGTTTGAAAACTTTGTTCTTTTCTCGTATCTTTAGGAAAAGAACGTTCAAATCGCTTCGTGGTTGGTGGTATCTATTAAAATAGTTGGAGTCAGTTTTTGTAGTTTTACAGCTCTTAATTATTATTATTAAAGCTGCAATGGGTAGGTATATTAAAACTATTTTAGTATGAGACTCTTTTAAACAAGATACCCTTTACGTCATACTTCTACAAACGTACTCAGTTGCTCACTTTATACTGTTGAAATTACTAAACAAAAACTTGCATTTTTTACAACATCACCGAACTTATTACGGATATATTATTACCTATAAAATACCTTTGTATGAAAATAACCTATTCATAAATGTAATAATTAAATGCTCTTATAACGTGGAATGAAAAGTTCACTTAAGCGCTACATTGTTTTTTAAACTAAGTTTACATTATTATCGGTCTTTGAGATTTAGTCAATATACAGCCGTCCTTTTGGATCCTAATGAATAATATTAACAAGATACCTCTATTGTGTATATATAAATGATTGGATACCTTTGACATCCTTATAATAGATAGTGTACTCTACCAGATGACAATTATTTGTGCCGATTTGAAGTGCCCCTTTTGAGTGTCCTATTCTAAATTATATCCTTCCTCTAACATCAGTTTTGAGAACACTGGCTACCCTTTTGCTACATTTATTAGCACCAATGGTGTTGATTTTGCTGAGAATATACTAAATTTATTTTCGATATATGCTATTTTTTCCAAAAAAAAGGAAGAGATGGAACATTTTAGACAGTCAGAATAACCCAAACATATTAAAATGTGACGTTTTTAGTCGACGTTTTCCGAAAAGCAGATTACACAATAAATGACGTATACAAACTAATCTGACAGCACTAAATATGTTTTGTCTCTTTCTTTTACTTTGTTAAAAAAAAGATTGCGATACTTTACATTAGTTTAGTATCTAGGTTCTCTGCAAATAATCAAATAAGCACAAATAATAAATTATAATCACCTACCTAACGCCTGTAATAAGATGTTGGGTACTTACAAAATCTGTATTTTTGTAAAATATATTTTTGTTTCTGTACAACACATTGTTTGACACAAGCTTTTGTATTCACTTCTTAGTTTTTGTCAACTGACTCGTTGGCAAAGATTTATTGTGTTTCTTTGTAATTCCTTAGATGGCAATTGTTCAATACTTTATTTAAAATGCAAGATTTATAAAAGATGTAAAAAATGGCACCCAATTGTTGATCTTTCACGGTTTGAACAAATTTTACTGCCTATTTCCAATTGTAAAACAAATCTCAGAAGTCGATTTCACCAATAGAACCATACTCAATTATTCTCCAATATATTTGAAATTTTACAATAGTGTTTAATGATAATTCTATCCCCTATATTAATGTAGTGTTCTATGACCAATATTAATAATCTATCTAAGATAAGAGATAGTGCTATTTTGGATCAGTTGTTAGGGTACTGCTATTTTTCAATAATTAACAAAAACATCTTAGCAACAAAACTCGAAAAGGCCTAACTTTATCTGTAGATAGGCTATTTATATTGGACGTTAGTCTACATTACTAAGCTTTGTGTTATCTATGATTGACCAAATTATCAACCTATTCAGTGATTTTTCAAATTTAAGTACATTTTTAAAGTAAGTGAAAGACGCTTGCCAGTACTGCATCATATAAAATATTTTACTTTTTTTAAAGCTGTTTGTGGTATTACGACTTTATACATCAAGCATATGGACTATTGTTAACTTTGAAATAAAACCTTATGGCCAAAGCACAGAATTTTTATTAAAGGTGAACGCACATTAGTCTGGCCTCTCCTGCAACAAGTTCATCGTGTCACGTGTCACGCTCCGCTCCGTTAGATCAACACTCAAACTCAATTCCATATTTATGATGAACGTTATTTTTTACTTTTTTACGACAAAAGCACACATTTATTAGTGCAAAGTTAGTGTGACATATTCTTAGGCTCGTATTCAAAAATAGAATTCGAATAAAATGCTATAATTTTCATGATTTCTGTCAAAATGACGTTAGATGTCAGAATGAGTGAGTCGGGTATTTGATACGGGTCCTTACTTTGTCATTATCTTTTTGGGTACTTCTGTTTTGATTATTTTTGCATATAAGGTCAATAAAATAATGCGAGTGAAATAAAAAAAATACAACTTTCATCCATCCACCACAAACTGTTTAATAAAATGTTTTATTTAAAACAATAATTGCATTAAACGTCAAAAGATGGTAGGTACATTTCAAGAAAATTATCAGATTGTAAATGATAACAGTTATGCAACTATTCGCTTCATGTGACCTTTAACAAAAAGTCAAAAAAATAATAACCGCTGTAGTCTAGTGGTCTGGTTTTGGCGTTGACTACATGATGTCTCAACTTCGATTTCCGAGTCGGCCATCTCAATATTTGTTTTTTGCAATTTTCTAATAAACACAACGTTTACTGAGATTGGATAAGTGTCCAGTTGTCGTAGGTCTGCCACCTATCACATTTTGGTCTAGTGGGTTTCGTGGTTATACTCTGCCTATCTCTAGCATAATTATCCTTATTTGTAAGGGCAAAATGTGGTATTTTGAATACAGTTTCTTACTAGACCCTTAAATTTAGTTCTGGCCGCATCAATGTACGTTCACCTTTATGTTAATGATTTGTATAATTATTGTATATGTTTAGCTATAAGAATTTTATTGTGTGTATAAATACTTTAAGGAATACCACGTGATAATAGAAATAAGGGATGGTTTAATGTAAATTTATTATTTTTGTCTTCGCTAAGCAATTACTACGAACTTCTCAAATGTACGCTATATATAAATATTTAAATCCACGAAGATGTTGCTATTTTTCCACGTACCAACACTAATGACTGAAATATAATGTACTTTAGGTTACCTATGTTAAGTATATGTTGATTGTATTTTTTACGGCCGTGTAAATATAGCTATTTACAAAAAATAAAAGCCTATTCCATTTTAAATCTTTTATTGTATTCTTAAAGAAATCCACAGATAGACCTGACTGTCATGTCGCCTTTAGACGTAACTTTTCTATATGTTATAAAGTTGTAAAATTGACTAACTTTGGTGCTTAGTAAAAATAATATCATTTACAATTACGGTAGTACACTGTCTCACACATGACACTGCCTCATTATGGCCTAATGTCATGGCCAATGAATATTGGTAAATGTTATAGCCAATGTGCCCACACGACTACCTTCTGGATCATACCCGACCTTGATTGATCATTGTCATGGAGAAGGTACTGGATACATTTAATTAACAAGGCTTTTCAAAAATATCCGATCCGGTGGTAGTTAGAGTAGAGATAGGAGGTCCGGTAAAATGTAGATTAGAAGAATTTCAATCATGCCAGCTCCCAAATAAAAAAACGCATCAAAATCGTGCCTTTATTTTAATAGTTATGATGCCTTAGACACACAGTCACATCTCACTTGTAACCCCCAAAATTTCACGTCAAATCTTAAAATGAAGATAATTTAAATCGAGAGAATACCCAACACACATAGTTACTCAAATAATATTAATATATAAACTAGTCAAACATAAATTTGTTTGTCATAAATGTAAAATGACAAACCACCGGTAGCGAGGAGACATCAGCAGTAACCTCTCGGGTCAAATATCCCGATTACTGTGAAACTTGAACCAACATTAGGTTTCAAAATGAATAACATAAAGTTAAGGGAGATAGAATTCTTGAAATTTATAGCGGTCTTTGTTTACGAATACTTGAAAGTGTATTTTAGGTTAGGAACCTTGTTTTATGAAATGTAATAAAATTGTTATATTCGCCTCTGTTGTCTAGCGGTTCAGTTGTTGGACTTGACTGCAAGAGGTCCCAGGTTCGAGTCCCGGGTCGGGCAGCAAAAAGAAAATTGGGGTTTTCCAATTTTCCAGTAAAAATAATGATGCTCGGGTAAGGATATGTGTCCGGTTGGCGATAGGCTTGCCACCTTGTGGAAGTTAGTATCTTCGGCTAGTCGTGGGCGCCCTAGTTGTGCCTCTGCCTACCTCTTCGGGGATATGGGCGTGAAGATACTTTTTTTTGTAATATTTTAAAAATCACTTTCCATTGACTGATTAATAAGTTGTTATAAAGTTGACCTATTTTCCTTTCTACTACTAACTTCACTACATAATATAAAACAAAGTCGCGTTCTCTGTCCCTATGTCCCTATGTATGCTTAAATCTTTCAAACTATGCAACGGATTTTGATGTTTTTTTTTTTTTGAATAGATAAAGTGTTTAAAGAGGAGCCTTTTTATGTATATTTTATACCGGAGCGAAGCCAGGGCGGGCCGCTAGTTTTTAATAAAATTCAAATTATTTAATAATCGCCACAAAACCATCCATAATGTAGCTAAGTACAAATTCTATCGTGTCAGCTTTCTAGCAAAAAATTGGCAACGAAATCGGTCTGATGGTTTAGGAGTTATGAAACCACAGATAGAGACACAGACACTTCAAACTTATAACTCCCCTCGTTCCCGTCGGTTGTTAAAATGGGTATAATACCAATTCGGCATACTTTTGAAATAACGTAAGTATTTGATGAGTTTATACAAATGCGATTGAAATGGATGCGCTTAAAATAAGAGGGCTACTGAAAATCCATGTTGCAACGCTCGCTGATCGCATTCGTAACGGTGAGATCCGAGAAAGAGTGAGATTGGGATACTGGACAAATTACACAAACTGAATCTGGTATAGTACCTACACAGTAAGCAAAGTAAGCAAATAGCATGATTACATATATTATATGAATACGTACTTGAATAAATGTCTCTCTGTGTTCTAGCGGTTAAGGGGTTAACTTGACTTCATGAGGTCGGGCAACAAAGAGAAAACGTTATTTTTCTAATAAAAAAAATGTTGCTCGGGATCGGATGTGTTCCCGGTTGGCGATAGGCTTGACACCTATATTGTGGGACATAGTGTCTTTGACTAGTCGTGCGTGTCGTGGTTGTGCCTCTGCCTACCACTTCTTGGATATGGGCGTGAAGATATTCATTTTCATTTATTCATAACCATTGACGTTATCATAAATGAGGTTTTTTGGAATATTTTAGAACCTCAAAAATTATATGAAATAAAGAATGCAAAAAAAACTTTTTTTTTTAATAAAGTCGTGAGTGACTTTGTTACATCGAAAGATTGATCACTCGTAACACGAAATCTAAAATGGAAATCCAATTCTCGCGATCATTTCGATCGGATTCCGATAAAAAAAAAACGCCATGACGTGGAGGGTACCAACAACAAAACAAAACGAAGAACAATCATATTCTAAGAGAATTGAATTTATCATTGAGGTGGAGAGAACGAAATGATAAATGATGTAGTAAGTACGATATCCTGAAAGTGCGAGGGAGATAGGTGTTCAATTCTTTACCATCCGATGATTTATCGTTTCTCAACGTGGATTGGCCGATCCAGTGCTTAAAGATTTATAGATCTATAGTGCATGCGCGGTAGGAACATTTTCTTATTATAAATCTCACTCCTGCGCATGCACTCGCTGCTTGTCCGAGTTAAATTAAAAAGTATGTTAACATATTGCGTACGGTATCAAGTCGACTGCTCTCGTAGAACATAGGAGATAATTGGCCCAGCAAGTTAATGGGCTTAGTCACGAAGCTTGTTTGTAAGTCTATAAAATTCAATGGAATATTACTTTCAATATTGATTACTACGATTATATTAAACTTCAGTATTGGCAATCTTGTGGAACTAGTTTTAAGTAAGTAAGAGACGATGGAAAATCAAATAAGCAAGTATCTTCACGCCCCTATCCCCAAAGAGGTAGGCAGAGATACAACCAGAGTACCCACGACTAGCCGAATACACTAAATCCCACAATGTGATAAGTGACAAGCCTATCGCCAACCGGGCACGTATCTAATCCCAAGCAACGTTTTTTATTAGAAAATTGGAAAAATTCAATTTTCTTTTTTTGCCCGACCAGGGATTCGAACCCGGGACCTCATGCAGTCAAGTCCAATAACCGCTAGACCATAGTGGAGATTATAAAGAATCAAATAGGTTTTATTTTTCAACGAGTTTATCCTGAAAGATTTACCCCCCAGTTTCCGAAACGCGAATCAATTTTAATTTACGATTATATCTTCATAACAGCTGGTTAACATGAGTTCTGTTTATCTTAACTGAACTAGCAGTTAATAATTGACAAAGGTATGCTTTTGAAAGTGTTGGAAAATAATACACAATGGCTATGTCGATATAAAATAATATCTACCTATTAAAATGTGTGTATAAGAGAAAATTACAATAATTATTCTTAAGAATAAAAGCTCGATATGAAATTTTGAAAGCTTTTTTTCCAACCGTGAGGTACAGTTTTAAAAATTCGCTTTTATGTATATTTAACTAGCTAACGCTCGCAGCGTTGCCCGCATGATAAAATGTCCCGACAGGAACATTTTTCGGCATAATAACTATCCCATGTTTTAATCTAAGTTAACCACTACCTGTTTGCCAAATTTCATAAAAATCGTTTCAGAAGTTTTTGAGTGAACAAGTAACAAACTAATATACAAACTTTCGCATTTATAAAGTTAATAAGATTCCACAAATTTAAAAATTTTAAAAGTTTTTATATTCTTTTTGAAATCAAAGCATTATTACTAACGACGTAATCGTGACAAAAAATTATAAATGAGAATTTAACCCCAACTTTAGTATAAAGACTTTAAAAAATAAAATATCCTACAAAATTTAGGTTTACATAAACAACAGTTGATAATATTTTCCATCAAAATCAAAATGAAACATTTTCGTGGAAAAATACGTAGCTCAATAGTAGCTATTGTACTGCCATGATTAGAGAGGGGCCCCGAGGTACGGCGGCCCCGATAAGATCTCCTGCGACTGACACCTGGCCCCGCCTTTTACATCCCTTACTATTATCTTTTTTACGCACCCATGTGTATTAAATACGAAAAAATCACCCGCACTGCTCCATCGCCCTTATACGTCTCCATTACAGTTTGTTTTCATTTTGAATTCAAGCAAATTGTTTTGAAATTTAATAAGGGTGAATGTGTAGAGTCGTACATATACTACCATTTTATTAATCTATGTAGTTTACTTGAATACAAATATTGTTGAATTACTTTATCGAAACACAAGCTCGGACCAACACTTTCCCCGTGTTGGTCCGGGCTCCATTGCAAAATAGACCATCTGCTTTCCTGCCAGGCAGCTCGTGAAAGGCGAGCATAGACTTACCGTCACTAACACCGTGTCATCTGTCTAGGTGGTAGAGTTTCGCAACAACTCACACGGATTTGTACCACCGCCTAACCTATTTCTGCCGCCATAACGTCATGGGGGAGGGTAAGGTAGCCGGTAAACTTACTTTTGTTCGAGGCCTAACATCCCGGCTTCAGGTTGGCAGCACACCATTACCACCTTTGGTGTCTCTAGGCGGCGTAAATTTCTTAACATCAGGAAATCTGTCTGCTTGTTTGCCGTCCAACATAAAAAAAACTCTATATCTACGCCAAATCCTTTAAAATAAAACGAAAGTTGTTTAAAAATATATCTTCACCCTTATATCGCCAAAGAGGTAAGCAGAGGTACAAACAATACACCCACGTCTTTCCGAAGACACTAAGTCCCATAAAATGATAGGAGGCATACTTGTCGTTAACCAGGCACACATCCAATCCCGGGCAATGTTATTTTCTATTAGAAAATAAGAAAGTTGAAAATTACACATTTTTATTGCCTTTTTGGTTGCCGACCCGGAGATCGACCGTGGGACCTCAAGAAGTCCAAGTCCGACGCTTTTCAAAAACTGTTGCAAAATGCTTGTGCTTGCCGCTGTGTTCTAGCGATCCTGTTGTTGAACTTGAGGTCTCAGGTTCGTTCTCCGAGTCAGGCAACAAAACGAAAATGTATTTTATCAATTTTCTAATAAGAAAAACGTTACCCAAGATAGGATATGTGGCTTTATGTTGATAGCCTTCCAACTTAACTCAGTTTGAAACTTAGGATCTTCGGTTATTCGTGGGTGCTGTGATTGTACCTCTGCTTAATTGGCACCTATCCAAACCCAGGCAACCTTGTTTCTACCTATTGGAAAGTTGAAAAAACATATTTTCTTTTTTTTACCTGACCCAGGCATCGAACCTGGAATCTCACGCAGTCAACATACATACACGTCAATGTGTAAGTAAAATATCTATATATGTATGTATACTTGATAAGGTAAATACCAAATCAATTATTTCTCTCAAATTTAAAATGTCCAATTTTAATAAATTTTCTTAAGATTTATGTAAGGAATGTTGGATTTACAAAAAGCGCTATCAAAGGTTATATCCACTCTAGTCCGATCGATTGAATTCAAAATCGATTCGTTTATCTTAGGAATCGAAAAACTCCGACGGATAATCAGCGTCATACAAAAAGTCACATGATAAATCGTAACAACTAAAATTGCAAATATATTCAGTTGAGGTGCAAAAAAGAATGTATGATAAAATTCAATAGAGTTTGAATCCTAATGTGGGCAACCCGGGCGGTCTTTTTTCGACCGACCCTTTCTAACTGAAATCTTTATTTATTAGAATCAGTAAATTATTAAAACCCAAATGTGTAGGTCTGTTGTATATTGGAAAACAATGAAAGTCTACAAATTAGACGGAAAAAAAATCTGATATCTTAAAAATATACTTAGGAATTTCTTAGATTGTTTTTTCTATAATATTGGAAGGCAAACAAGCAGACGGATTTCCCTATGGTAAGAAATCCACGCCGCCTAGAGACACTAAAAGTGGTAATGGTGCGCTGCCAACCTGAGGCCGGGATGTTAGGTCTCGAGCATGAAATCTTTATTTATTAGTTAATCCCACAGGTTTTTTTTAAAGTATCTTCACGTTAAAAACCATGAAGGGGTAGGCAAAGGCATAACCAATGCATCTACAACTAGCCGAAGACACTAAGTCTCACAATGTAATAAGTGGCAAGCCTATCGCCAACCGGGCACACATCCAATCTCGGGCAACGTTATTTTTATTAGAAAATTGAAATTATACTTTTTCTAATTTTTCGTGTTGCCCGACCCGGGGTACTAAAACTACCTTCTTTGTTTTCAGTTTTCGCGTAAAGGAGTAGTAACAAACAAACAAACATACAAACTTTTTCATTTGTTATCATCTTCAACTTTTTCATGTTCATATGAAAATAAGTATTTGGATTTTGCATAGAACTTGGCACCCATTAAGATTTCCATTCTTTTTGCGGAGGACTTCACAGCCATGCATAATTTTTGTATTGAACTTGGCTCTCATTTTTAACATTTATGTTTTTGGTAGGATATGAATTACACGAACTTTTATTTTATGTTATTACTTGGTGTGAGAGAACCATATTTTATTGGCGCGTGCGACTCGCACTTGGCCGTTTTTTTGTGTAATTATTTAAGTGCAAGTAGAGACATGCGTAATAAACATAATGATAGGTTTTAGTCATCGAGTTATCTTTATTTATACATTTGTTCACTTAATTAATCATGTTTGCCATATTCGATTAATTATGTACGAATTATGCAGTTCATTATTTAAAAACTGATGAAGATGTCTTTTACTAGGTACTAATGACAACTTATGTTTATTAAACAGTTTCTTCAGTATATTTAGCAGACATTGCCGGCCGGGTTTGTCAGTCTGTTCGCGATAAAATCAAACACCGCTGAACGTATTTTCATGCGGTTTTTACCAATAGAGTATTTTGTGGAGAAATTTGAAAATGTATAGTTAGATAAGGTTTTTTTGTGAATTTGTGGAGATTAGACAATTGTTTCTTAGTTTGTTAGAAAAAACGTAAATCCATTTCGCATGCAGAGGCAGTCGTGGGAAACCACATTATAGCGGTAGAAGGAGGATCGAGGCCCCACCTGTCCCATAGCAGGAGACGGTGGAGGTAATCCGACCGGTCCGCCGAGGGTGGCCGCAGCGGAAGTTCGGGTTGCTGACATTCCGACTTTTCAGGTGCTTTTCGGACATGGATTATTGGAAAGTATCCCTTTCCGTCGCGAAACGGAAGGCGGTCTCCGCCTGCCACGAATGCGAGGCGCCCTTAGACACGGCGTCCCACACGCTGGGAGAGTGCGTCGCCTGGGAATCTCAGCGGCGCACCTTCTCAGCTGTCGTAGGTGAGGATCTCTCGCTGCCGACCGTCGTCAAAGCCATACTTGGTAGTAAAAGGTCCTGGCAGGCGGTGGTCATTACTCCTTCGCAAAAGGAGTACGCGGCGCTAGTCCAACAGGACGATTCCAACTCTGGAGATGGTGAATGCCAACGCGAACCCATCTCGCTCTTAGTCGGGCGGCAGGAAGGTCATCGTTTGCTTTTTAGACGGTTCGAGTCCGACATAACCTGCTGCTCTCCCCCGAGAGCGGCGGGTATCCGGGATCTTCGGGGATATGGGCGTAAAGATACTATAAAAAATACATAAAGGAGTTTCACCGAGTAAAAGGATGGAAACAATTCAATACATTATCAAGATATACTTACAGATAACCGTTATTTGCACCTGGCTTGAAACGGTGGTGACTAATTTGAACATACATTTCCTTCGCGACCAGAATACTAATGGTAGGTTATTAACGATTCTAAGGTTGGAACCAGCGACTTAGATCTTTTCACCATCGTGTCAAGTGTTTTTATGAAATGCAGATCGAAATTGAAATTTCACGGCCAAATCGCTCGGGTGTTATCCGAAGGTGGTGTCAAGAGTCTCCGGAACCGGCGTGTTTGTATAAAAAGGGTTACTTATGAATGTGGAGGTGCCAGGCAGGTTTGCAAGGATCGTTAGGTTTGATACTCGATATTCTCTGCCTACCCCGTAAGGGACTTGGTATAAAGATATGAATGTATGTATGAAATGCAGTCTAATTATTGTTACTAATTGTTGTGTGTCTACGCGCACAGTTTTTTCTTCGTGTTGGTCCGGGTCCTCTTTATAGGAAAGACTATCTGACGTCCTGCCCAGCAGCTCGTACTTGATCGGGTAGGAATCCAACGTCTTACCTATTCCTGCCGCCATATAGAGTCTGTCATGTTCCGGTCCTTATGGTAGGGTAGCCGATAGATTTGCGTAATTGTCATAACACCAACAGGACTGCACCTATAACATCTACGGTGTCTATAGGAATTAGGAAGCCGCAGGTTCGTTTGCTATCTTTTGCCTTAAAAAAGTATTTGACTTTATATTATATTTGAATATATTCAAATATTCAAAATCATATTTATTCGTATATTTAGTTACTAACCAAACCCAACGAACTTCGCTAACTTGTCCCTCGAAATATTCTGCCTAACCCGTAGGGGGACTTGTCGTGAAAATATGTATATTTAAGATGACCCGTACGTTATAATGTTTTTCTATATTTGGTATTTCAATTTATTTAGTCCCTTTGTAATGATTGTTGTTATTGTGATATTTCCTTAACAACAAACTTATAACTTTAAAAAAATACGTAACAATTTGAAAAGCACAGACTATAAAATAAAAAGAGGTAACTGGTTCGACTCCAGGATGGAATAACAAAAAGAAAATCTGTCATTCAATTAAAAAATAACTTTATCCTTGATTGGATGTATGCCGGTTGGCGATAGGTTTGCTACCTAACGTAGAACTTAGTAGACTTCGGCTATTCGGCGTTGCCCTGGTTGTACCTCCACCTACCTTTTCAGGGATGCGGGCTTGAAAAGACTTACTTATTTATTTTAGTTGTAAAAGAAAAAAAAGAAAATCGGCCTACGCGTTAATTACAGACCAATTTATATTACATTTTTTGCCTTTTTCAAATGACTGAAGTTATAAAAAATATAAAATTTGCAAGTTTGCTATTAGTACCTATTCTTACCTATTCCTATAATGAATTTATTACCTATTAACAGCACCTGGCTTGACACGGAAGTTGTCAGTGAATTTTTACACCCATTTCTATCATGACCGGAATATAAATGAAAGGTTGCGGAAGAGCTGAGTTGGGAACCAGCAGGAGACCACGTTCGATATCATGACAAGAGTTTTCACTTCTATCGTTACGAAAGTACTGACTACATTTTAACAGACTTTAAAACGAGAAGTTTTAATGTTCGACAAAAGTATTTTTAAGTATAGGTATTAATAATAATAACATAATATCAATATAGTAATTAAATATTAATACTTAACAATAAAATATTTAAAAATGTATTAATCGAATTCTCCCTCATTTGTGAACTACTTTTGAAAACTGTTTTTTTTTATTTGAAAGAGCGTATATTTGATATTTTCCATCG
This sequence comes from Calephelis nemesis, assembly GCA_002245505.1. Taxonomy (NCBI): domain Eukaryota; kingdom Metazoa; phylum Arthropoda; class Insecta; order Lepidoptera; family Riodinidae; genus Calephelis; species Calephelis nemesis. The sequence goes on along the minus strand of NJDD01001718.1, from coordinate 112,273 downwards.
TCGGCGCTTGGTAAAACTTCCAAGTATTCATATTTTTAAATGAATAAACACTTGTACTCTTTTACGTATCACTTATACTTTACTATTTTATAAATAGCCTATGATAGCAGCGAAACCGGTAGGCTATTTATAAAGTAATAAAGTATAAGTGATACGTAAAACAGTACAAGTGTTTCTTCATTTAAAAAGATGAATGAAAGAGCGTACTTCGGAGGTGATCCCATTGCTACCAAGTCTAGATCTGATGATGCGATCTTAAGTTATTCGAAGAAAAGACTCAACTTTTTTAGTCTAAATTGAAATCTAAGTCAGTTTTTTGCATTATGTAAGTAATAAAATTTCAAACGAGCTCACGGCTTTTCTGATGATACGAGACAAACATGGCCTATAGACACCATAAATGTTATAGGTGCACTGCTGACTTCTTGAGGTCACGAGTTTGACCCCAGATCGGGCAACAAAAAAATTAGAAAATTTATATTTTTAATTTTCTAATAAAAATATCGTTGCCCCGGATTGGATATGTGCCCGGTTGGCGATAGGCTTGCCAATTATCACGTTGTAGGACTTAGTTTCTTCGGCTTGTGAGTGTCCTGGTTGTGCCTCTGCGTATCCCTTCGGGCGTGAAGATACTTTTTGCATTGCCAATCTGTGACCGTGTTACTAGTCCTATTATCTAATACCGATTACTTTTCTCTCTGGACCGGAACACGGCAAAGTGAGTATGGCGGCAAGAATTGGTAAGGTAGTGGACTCTACACAAGCTTCCTTTTGATCAACTGCTTTCCTTTCCTGCTTTTTCTTTTTTTTTGCTTTCCTTTCAAATAGATCGTAATCACCTCTTAGACTTCTGGTTGTTTTCCCACTAGTAATAGTGGGTAAGATTTTGCTACATTATCCCCCGTGTTGATCCGGGCTCCTTTGCAGAATAGACCATTTGCCTTTCTTGCCAGGCAGCTCGTAAAAGGCGAGCATAGGCTTATCATCACTAAAACCGTGATATCTGACTAGGTAGTAGAGTTTCGCAGCGACTCACACGGATTGGTACCACCGCCTTACCTATTCCTGCCGCCATAATGTCATGACGTGTTCCGGTCCGGAGGGTAAGGTAGCCGGTAAACTTACTTTTGCTCGAGGCCTAACATCTTGACCTCAGGTTGGCAACGCACATTGCAACAACTTGGCGCACGCCACTGTAGTGGTCCAGTTTGTGAAGTAGCCTTTTTTATGATCTTGGAAGGCAAGCAAGCAAGGAAACAGTCTTCCTGATTATGGTAAGAAATTCACGCTGCCTAAGGAAAAAAGTGGTAATGGTGCGTTGCCAATCAAAATTTTAGGCCTCGAGCAAAAGAAAGTTTACCGGCTACCTTATCCTCTGTGTTTAAATAGGAAGTAAATAATTAAAATAACTAATTTAATTAATAACTGATAAAATATTTGCACACCACAAGTTGGTATAATATGTAGAAACCCTTAAATAATTTTATAACATCTTTGTAAAACTCATATTCAAATAAATATTTTTTCTTATATTTCTTTCTTTTCTTTCTCTGAATCAGAACATGTCAACGGCAAGCGCTAACACTATAGCGGCAGGAATAGATAAGGCGGTGGTAGGTACCAATCCCGATGAGTCGCTGCAACACTCTGCCACCTTGTCAGATGTCACGGTATTAGTGACTGTATATATGTGCTCGCCTCGTACGAGCTACCTGGCAGGGGGCTGATGGATTTTTTGGCAACAAGAGGAAAACTTACTCTAGAGGTTCAACAATCCAACATTAGGTTAGCAACGCAACATTGCCATTTTTTAATAAGTAGAAATTTAAGAAGAGGAAAACTGATCCTGGGTTTTCTTATATCAACGTAAAGAAGTAATAGGTAAATGCTAGGATAATGATGATGATAGGTATAAATTACATTGTTTTTAAAAAACAAATGTATCGTAATATTTATAAAACAAAAAGACATTTATCAAACGTCAAACTAACATATTCAGCGCGCGGATTTATTTTTTATATCCAATGTTTCCCCTTTTGCTTACATAGAGGGATATAATTCACACAAATCTTTATTTTTCTTTGTTCGTGCGAGGGGGTTCGCTTCCCGGGGAGTGCTGATGATGAGTTATGAGGAGCGGTGGCAAGAGGCCGGAATGAGGAAGTTGCCCCTCCACGCCTCGCCATCCCGCCTTGCTTCCGGTACCAATCGGAGACACAATGAATAGGAATACTTCTTTATTGACGATTACGCTACTTGTGATAGTGAGACTATATTTCCAGACTGAATCACATCCCTCGTTGGTTGAGGGGTTAGCGTACGCCTAACTTTAAAGACTAACCGCGAGGCTCAGCTTCGATTCCTATTTGTTGGAGACATTTGTGTTTTTTTATGTTATAGGAAGGCAAACAAGCAGACGGATTTCCTGATGGTAAGAAACTCACGCCGCCTAGAGACACCAAAGATGGTAAAGAGGCAAACCTGAGGTCAGGATGTTAGACCTCGAGCAAAAGTAAGTTTACCGGCTACCTTACCCTCCGAACCGGAACACGTCATGACGTTATGGTTACCAGTCGGCAGCCGGTCTACCGGCAGATAGGTACCAATCCGGGCGAGTCGCTGCGAAACTCTACCACCTAGTCAGATGTCACGGTGTAAGTGATGATAAGCCTATGCTCGCCTTTTACGAGCTGCCTGGCAAGAAAGGTAGATCTAGATGGTCTATTCTGCAAAGGATCTCGGACGAACACGGGGAAAATTAACATTTAACATTTAGGTGTGATTAACATTTAGATGTCTGCATATCTGGGTGTGGGTGGTTATAAGATTAGTACAGCTATTCTGTATTCTTATGTACCTTTAGTATCGTTAATATAACACAAGCATAAAAATTGCTTAGTTTTGGGTTTTGATTCAAGATGTATAATTTATTTAGTCTATTTGAAAGTTTTCGAAATTTGACTTTCATTTCAGTAAAAATGCGTGATTTAAAAAAAAAGCTAAATTTACTTTAAGCAACACGCCATGTGACTTGCTATCGTTATACCATAGTAATGGAAAGTGGAAACAAATCTCAACTCATGCATGATAAACAACAATACGATAGTTCGCTTTTCAGCACTTGCAGGATCTTTCCTTTTAATAAATTTATACATTGCATACCAATACGCAAAATGTCCAAAATAAAAGTATCTTCACGCCCATATCCCCGAATAGGTAGGCAGAGGCACAACCAGGGCACCCACGACTAGCCGAAGATACTAAGTCCCATAATGTAATAGGTGGCAAGCCTTTCGCCAACCGGGCACGTTTCCAATCCCGACCAACATTTTTTTTTATTAGAATATTGGAAAAATCTAATTTTCTTTTTGTTGGTCGACCCGGGATTCGAACCCGAGACCTCATGCAGTCAAGTCCAACACCCGGACCGCTCGACCACAGAGGCGATTAAATCCAAAATAAATATTATCAAATAAGATACAATGTTTTGTACAATCTATATTATAAAAATGAATCGCTAAATGTGTTGGTAAGCGCATAACCTGTGATGTACTAAACCGATTTGGATAATTCTTTCTTTGTGGTGTTAGTTATTTTCAGAAGAAGGTTTTAATGAAGAGAAAAGGAAAATTGCAGGATAAAAACAATTATTTATTTTCCCATACAACTGAATGGGTTGAACGAAGTCCACCGGGACAGCTAGTTATATAGTAATTCTAAAATTAAACATTTTCAGTAAACAAAAAATCCTACAAGCAATAAGCTAAGAACCATCAAAATAGCGTCAGTTTTTTAACAAAATAAATCCGCTTAGACTTTGGTCCATCCGTTTAAAAGTTGTGGTTACATAGACAAACACACACGCAGATACACCTAACTTATAACACCATTCTTTTTTAATCAAGGTTAACATTGGCCAGGATATGGTCATGACGATTAGCACTATTATTCATAATTTTATTTAAAAAATCAATAATCTATTACAAAACCTATCTAGGTATATAGTTTTATAGATTGATGTATATCTATGCGCTGTTTAACATAGCTTGGTGAAGATGTAAAAACCTCGCGGTTAGCAACATATTAGCCTTTAAAAAAATCTGTTTATAAAATCGAAGTACCAAACCGAGATGTTGACAATCTATTCCAAACTTTATAGGTCGTTAATTCGTTATAAAAGAGTGATTTACAATGTTTTCTTCGCAAAACCTGCACTTGATCACACTGTACCCAACATTCAAGAGCACATGAAGCTTGTGGACGCGTGTCGGCGATCTATTCGGCGGGTGCAACAATATTCATAAATAACTATAACAATAACGGCCCGTAGACACGTGGCGACGTCGCCACGACACGTGCTCGACCCACCACCACACCCTCAACCCCACATCTAATTATCTACTCTTATTAAAAATGGTCTTATAACATCCCTCCAACAAACATAAATATTAAAATATTTTAATTTGCGGCTTGTAATGAATTTAATACTTATTTTAATAGTCGCCTCTGTGGTCTAGCGGTTTAGGTGTTGGACTTAACTGCATGAGGTCCCGGGTTCGAATCCCGGGTCGGGCAATAAAAAGAAAACGTGGTTTACCTTAATTTTTCTAATAAAAAAAATTGCTCGGGTTTGGATATGTGCCGGTTGGCGATAGGCTTGCCACCTATCACATTATGGGACTTAGTGTCTTCGGCTAGTCGTGGGTGCCCTGGTTGTGCCTTAACCTACCTTTTCGAAGATATGGGCGTGAAGATACTTTTTGAAGTTAAACTGCTTTATAATCGTTGTGATTTCAAACCGGATGCAACGGAAAAAACTATTGGTAAGAGACACAAATACAAAAATGTGTAGGATTATATTAAAATATATTCATATCATTCTAATGTCGACTTACTGAAGTTTCACTTCTATCGTGTGTGAATCGCACACACACCTCTTTTTATTCTTACTTTATTACCTTTTTGGAAATAGTTACCAATGGCTAAGTTTACCAAAGAAAATGACGCGTCAAAACCTTTTAGAAAAGAGCGTACTTATTCCTTATAAGTCGGCTATACATCTGTAATAAGCACTTGTAGCACAGAATATGTAACACTAGTAACACAGAATTAGTATCAAAATAACATTTCCTACTAACGTACAGAACACTCACTTAAATGCTTTAAACACAAGCAACTTGAATCTATCCTACTAACATTAGGTTAATGTTAGTAGGATAAAGTTTTATTACTTATAAAAAATAATTTAACGTAACTAGTGGTCACCCGTTGGTCGAAGTTCGACCATAATAAATTTTAATGTCTCACTGACAAGAATGCCATCTTCATTTCTCAAGACCAACTACTTTGTTTACAAACAACATAACCTGCGAAAGTTAGTGAGATTAAAGGGAAGTTATTAATCTTACACGTAAACACTACTAGACGGATTAAGATGAAAGTTTACACGAATATAGTTTATCATCATCATCATCAGTCGGAAGACGTCCACTTTTGAAAAATAATGTCATAAAGAAGTTTCACTTCTTACGAGTGTACGCTAGTACACGCACACATTTTATTATCAAATGTATACAATTGAACCAATAAACTTATTATAATAATCAGTATATCTTTATTTCTATGTTAATATAAAAATATGAACGGTAAAGTCTTTTATTTTCCTTTTGTCATTTTGTGTTCATATTTGTCCAACGTGGCAGTTTACTATTTCAAATTTATTAATTTATTTTAATTTAATTAATTACTATCCAGTATACGTTGGATTTAAATGTGAATACTGATCTGATCTAATAGGGATAAAATAAATTTGTATTAGCTTAATTTAGTCGCCTCTGTGGTCGAGCGGTCCGGGTGTTGGACTTGACTGCATGAGGTCTCGGGTTCGAATCCCGGGTCGGCCAACAAAAAGAAAATTGGATTTTCCCAATTTTCTAATAAAAAAAATGTTGGTCGGGATTGGAAACGTGCCCGGTTGGCGATAGGCTTGCCACCTATCACATTATGGGACTTAGTATCTTCGGCTAGTCGTGGGTGCCCTGGTTTTGCCTTTGCCTACCTCTTCGGGGATATGGGCGTGAAGATACTTTTTTTAGCTTAATTTATATATACCACCGGTACCTATGCCTTAAATTTTATTGATATCGATAAAAATCAATATATAGGCCTCCCCCGAACAGCGCCACAAGTCACGGTCACCAGCCCCTTGTATCCCGAGACTTCCCGCGACTTTGACGGGATCATCAGTCCACCGGGTGGAAGGTCGTCCAACAAGTGCCAAAATTAAAATTAAGTAGTTCTTTAGTCGAGAGCTAGTTTTCGAATCGGCAATCGGCGAAATCCAACAATTTCGTGTAAAACATACATAACTAAAATCTTGAAAATCTTTAACTTTGCGTGAGTATTATACACGTAACTAACAACAATTAGAAAATAGTACTTACGAAAAATACATAACTTGATTTATCTTGAAATATCACGAAATACCTACGGATACAGGTCAAAACCCTGCATAAGTTATACAGAAAAATACAATTTATTGCATTTAAAATCCAAAAAGCATAATCGTGTTTCATGAAAGTAAGTTTTAATCAACTTCTAGCCACAAAAACTAGCAAAATAGTTATACAATGTAATTTCCGCTATTTTCCTAAATAATTAAAAAGACGTGAAGTATGTCGCTAGGTATGTAACTAGTGGTCGCCCGTTGGTCAAAATTCGGCCATAATAAATTTTAATATCTTGTTGTTAAGAACGCCGTCTTCATTTCTCAAGACCAACCAGGTACTTTGTTTCCAAACTTTTTAGTGCGCCATCTGTAATCTTTTATCGTTATCATCAATTTGTTTGTGTGTGTGTCAAATGCATGGTAGTGTGGGTAATGTTTTATTTATTGATTTAATGTACTTTATAAGCATTATTATTGAAAAATATTAGCGTTCTACACTTCTCTTACACATAAACTATAAGTGTGCCAAATTGTATGCTCCTGCGTCCTTACAATTTTCGTAAAAAGGGGTCCAAAGTTATGGAATCACGTATTAATATATAAATAAGCAATTTATGAGTATTAACTAACAGATCAAGTCCTACAATCCAGACTCTAGCGTGTCGGCGGCGTCCGGCCCAACCCGGGCCCTAACCCTATCGCCGCCACTGCTCAAGATTGTTTATAAAGTTCCCCGTGTTCCCCGTGTTGGTCCGGGCTCCTTTGCAGAATAGACCATCTGCCTTCCTGCCAGGCAGCTCGTAAAAGGCGAGCATAGGCTTACCGTCACTAACACCGTGACATTTAACTAGGTGGTAGAGTTTCGCAGCGACTCGCTTGGATTAGCACCACCGCCTTACCTATTCCTGCCGCCATAACGTCATGATGTTTTCCGGTTCGGAGGGTAAGGTAGCCGGTAAACTTAATTTTGCTCGAGGCCTAACATCCTGACCTCAGGTTGGCAACGCACCATTACCATCTTTGGTGTCTCTAGGCGGCGTGAATTTCTTACCATCAGGAAATCCGTCTGCTTGTTTGCCTTCCTATAACATAAAAAAAATAAAGAAACTAGTCATTGCTCATGGCTTTGTTCATCTCTATGAAATTACCCCAGGGAAAGATGACAATATAAACAATAAATCTAATGAAACCACTCTACTTAAAGGTTAGTTTACAAGTACAATGTACCTAACGCCATCTGTTGGTAGTGATTAGAAATAATTATTAGTATTATGTGTGTAATCAATAGTATAAAACAAATATGTCCTATGTCCTTTTGTGTGCTTAAATCTTTAAAACTACGCAACAGATTTTGATACGGTTTTTTTTAATAGATAAAGTGATTGTAGAGGAAGGTTTTTGTGTGTAATTTTATACCCGTGCGAAGCAGGGGCAGGCCGCTAATAGACTATTACACAAAGAAGAAGCTCAAGAACCTCCTCTTGATATACGTGTCTCATAGACACCACAGATGATATCGATGCATCGCTATCTAGTGGGCGGTGTGTTAAGCCTGTTTTATATGGCTACAAGATGCCTTACCCTCCAGACCACAACACGACAGTCATTAGGAATAGCTAAGGCAGTGGACTCTAACCCGGACAAGACGCTGTGGACTGAGCACTCTAGTCGGCCCTTAAAGCTTGGTGAAGTTGTAAAAACCGCGTGCTTCGCAACACATTAAAAAAACGCTGCACACCTACTGTGCAGCGTTTTTTTATACCGACTATACCGACTTTGTTTTTTTTATGTTATAGGAAGGCAAACAAGCAGACGGATTTCCTGATGGTAAGAAATTCACGCCGCCTAGAGACACCAAAGATGGTAATGGTGCGTTGCCAACCTGAGGTCAGGAATCAGAATCAGAATATTATTTATTCACATGAACCATACAAGTAGTATTTGTGCGCGTCGACATTTTTTTAAACTACCACCGGATCGGAATCGCGGCCTCACACTGAGAAGATCCGGCGAAAGAAACTCAGGATGTTAGGCCTCGAGCAAAATTAAGTTTACCGGCTACCTTACCCTCCGAACCGGAAAACGTCATGACGTTATGGCGGCAGGAATAGGTAAGGCGGTAGTGCTAATCCGGGCGAGTCGCTGCGAAACTCTACCACCTAGTCAGATGTCACGGTGTTAGTGATGATAAGCCTATGCTCGCCTTTTACGAGTTGCCTGGCAAGAAAGGCCTGGCCTGGGAAATATATTGTAAGAAATGACACATTTAACTTAGTTAGGCTTAAAGTAGGATCTGCGCGGCAGAATCAGACTCATCAGGTTTAATCTACGCCGGTAACCCTAAAACAATATGGGGGAAATACAAACTGATTGAAATATCCTTGTCTTTAAATAGTTTAATTTAAATTTTAAATTTAATTTATTACAAAGTTAAATTTAATATTCTGTTTGAACTTATGACCGATTGGGAGCTGTGAAAGGAAGCTTTTAAGTTTTCGTCGCTACGTTTGTTTAAAGCTTCAACGAATTCCAACTTAATTTATTTCCACTTGAGGCTGGTTTTTGGATTTTCCAAAAAATTCTTTGGACCGCGTAGGACCCAAATTAGGTACTGTTTGTAAATGTTTAATATTTTAAATGAAATTTTAAGACTTATAAACGAGTATGTGAGAACATAAGATTTATTTAAATGTCTTCTTGGTCTTCTTGCTATTGTAACTTAACGTTTTAAAACGTTACTTGCGTTTCAGAAGTAAATTGTCTTCAGAAACGAGTATTGGTGTAGTCAGAAAAGCATGAACGAAGGACAATCGCACTCAAAATGAGAGCGACACGGAAAATCTGTGGTGTCACACTTGCCGGTCGTATTTGCAATACCAAGACCGGAAAGTGAGATTGAGAGAATAAAAATGAGAAAGAGTTTCATTGGTTCGGCCATATTAAGGTGAAAAGACGCAATATTGACAAAATAGTAGGGTTACTCTTGAATCTTGATTTCATAAAAATTGGAAATGTAAATCGGATATGTCATTTTGTGTACTCTTAACCAGAGTACTCGCGGATTATTAAAATTTCTTTAAAAAAAAATCAACGAATCATATAGAATAAATTATTGTTATTATTAAATAAAGCTAGTCGTGGGTTCCCTGGTTGTAACTCTTCCCACCCTTTCGGGGATACGGGCGTTAAGATCCTTTTACCTGCTTCTATTTTGGAAATAGTTAATTTTTATTTTCACTATTTCTGACACTGCCTCCGCCACCAACTCCGGTTCCGATAAATTTACTTCTGTTTCTGTTCCACCACTAGTATAAACCATGTAGATTAGTTTGGCAATATGTCATTTCAGAGCAAATTACAAATCACTATTCAAGATTAATATAAAAAATATTGACTAAACGTGTATAGTCATATGGTAGATACGCTTGTCGGGAGCAGCTCAGGGGTGGCGACGGAAGTAGCACGTTTCCTACCCTCGGATGTGCGCCCTGAAACGTCGCGCCGGCCACCGATTCCGGGGAGAGAGAGCGTTGCTTATGTTGGCAATAATACCTACAGTATATTGTGTTGGCGTTGCAAGTTTTTGTTTATTTTTTAATTTTATTTTCGTTAGTATTTGAATCAAAGCGCAGAACTGCAAAAAGACAACATTTCTAATTCTTTTTATCAAAATGTAGGTCATGAATCTGAGGTGTTTCCAGATAAAATTTATTAAGATTAAATTAACATTTTTTTAAATAACAGTAAATGAATAACAATGTTTATTACCTACCTAACTCTTTATTGCACACTACGTGTATTACAAAACTAGGCTTAATAGATAATAAAATCGCAAAATAACGCGAAATGGGGATGCTTGTCTATATACATAAATAAAGATAAACCACGATCAGATCCATCGGATATTATCCGAGGGTGGTGTCTAGAGTCTCCGAAACCGGCGTGTTTGCATGAAAAAGGTAATGAATGTAAAGGAAGCTAGACAGGTTTGTCAGGAGCATGTAGTTTGGCAGTCGATACTCTCTGCCTAGCCCCGTCAGAAACTTGGCGTGAAGTTGTGTATGTATGTACTTAAAATTATTTAGCACACTTAGGTAACTAGAATTTCGGCGCCATCAAGACAAAATTAATTTCTAATTTCGTGTACATTACGTTATTACATATACATTGAATATAATTAGCAAATTTTGGTGGTGTTTTGTACGATTTTGTTCAGTTGAAGAGCGCAAGTGAAGTATAAATGAAGAAAATATTATTGTATCGTGTATTTCATTTTGATCGCCTATGTGGTCGAGCGGTTCAGTTGTTGGACTTGACTGCATGAGGTCCCGGGTTCGAATCCCGGGTCGGGTAACAAAAAGAAAATTGGGTTTTTCCAATTTTCTAACAAAAAAAAAATGTTGCTCGGGATTGGAAATGTGCGCGGTTGGCGATAGGCCAAAAACAAAAACAATATACTTAACTTGAAAACCAGTAGCCGAATAGTGATCAAATTTGTATGTTAGTTTCATAAGGAACTTTAATACCTATCTACCTTTTCTAAAAAGAGTAATTAAAATTCGTTTATTTAGTAACAGCGTAACCAATATACATACATAACCATAGTCGAATTGATATCCTCTTTTTTGGTATGGGTTAAAAACTGGTTTTCAGAAGAAATGAAGGAAATCCACTTTGAATGACGCATATGTTAAATAATAAGAATTTTAATGGTGTACTCTTTTGTTTGAGACGTAAAGCGATATGCATATGTTTACCGGCTAGACAGTTCTATAAACTAGTTCAAAAACTGGAGTGTTGACTATATTTCTGTCGACAATTTAATTATTTACATAAATTGGAGATTTTCCTATTATTGTTGGATTTTTAAAAATATGATATTCGAATATAATCTTCTATTTTATCTCTGTCACATTCCTTTATTAAAATGTAACCTTGACCTTACATTGAACTCGATTAAAGCCCATGTTACGTTTGATAACAGTATTTTAATTAAAGTATCTACTATAAGATGTTTTTTAATTAGAACCAAAATATAATTAAACTTTACAGATAACAAACACTTATTTTTTTAACTGAGTATCCCGTATGAATAATTAAAAAAATATTCATACGGGATACTCACAATATATTTTATTTTATTTGTTGATATTTCAACCTAGCATAGACCATGGTCACGACAGGACTAAAATAAAAATATATCTGCGAAGCGGGATACTTACCGCATAAATAATTAAAAATTTTAAAAATAGTCGACGATTTAAAGTCATACTCACTTTTTTTTATTTTGGGTATTGAATCCAAGTCCCAAACCGCAAAAAATTGTAAGTAATTATTGGTACCTACTTGTAATATGATTAGGTGGGTATGTGATGAAAAAACTAATATCTACTATTTCTTATATTTTTGTAAAATGATTTAAGTTTGAATTATTTTAATTAAAATACACAAATAAATGTAATTATGGAATACTTTTGACGTAATAATCATAATTGTTATAAAATACATTAACTAACTAACTACGATAACATGAAAAAAAGAAATTGTAAAATATGAAATTTAAAAAAGTTTTAATACTACTTCTCAAAAAGTTGTCGACGAGGATGGGATTCGAACCCACGCGTGCAGAGCACATTGGATTAGCAGTCCAACGCCTTAACCACTCGGCCACCTCGTCATGACAGAGGCGTCTGAAATAGTGAGATAGCCATTACATGCAATAATATTATAACAACTTCTATACAAATACAACGTATTAAATGGCGATAAGTAATAATAAATCAGATAACGATAAAAATTAAATATCCATCTTCATTATGTAGTAACTTCACACAAAGTATTTTGTGTATAAATACATAAAGAGCATTCCGTATCGACCTACCTACTTCCTACTACTTAGTAGATACCTACCTACTTTAATTTTAATAAACAGACAAATAGTCCACGTGAGCTATCTAACATTAAAAGATTTTTTGTTAATCGAACCAGTAGTTCCTGAGATTAGCGCGCTTAAACAAACTCTTCAGCCTTATAATATTAGTATAGATATACACAGATCATTCAAACGGCTAAGGACTGAAACTCTTTACCACTGGAGTTGTTTACTAATGAATATAATTTGAGTATTTTTTTATACAAGAGGAGGCAAACAAGCAAGTGGGTCACCTGATGGAAAGTGATTACGGACATCCGCAACACCAGGAGTATCACAGATGCGTTGCTGACATTTAAGGAATGACAACGATCTTTTCGTGAAAGTTCCTTTAAATAATAAATATAATAATAAATATAAATATCCCTGGACAAATCACACAAATTGAATCTAACCCCAAAGTAAGCAAATTATATGCTTGTGTTATGGGTGTTAGTCAACGATACTATTACATATAAATACTTAAATAGATACCAGAATAAATTTAATAAACACCCAGACCCGGAAATGCAGACATCTAAATGTTCATCACACAAATGCCTGCCCCCGTCGGGAATCGAACCCGAGCCTCGCGGTTGGTCGATGTAGTTAGGCGAGTACGCTGGCCACCTCGACCTTTGTCTTAATCGTTTGGGAATATCGCCCCCGGTAGCCGATTCCACAAAGGGGTAAGAAATGTCTTCGGAATCACGCAGTTGTAGATCGCCACGCATCAAGTATCTTCAAAAAAAGAGTGAGTATACTTAGATCTTCGATCTCGTTTCTATTTTCGGTGGGGTAAGGTTCTTCACACTAAGGTCAACCTTTTATATGTATCCCATAAGCATCAAGTATCTCTTTTTTATGTCATCTCTTAATGACAATAGAGCTCTGTGATCCGTCACCTGTGTGCCTGGTGTGCTTCTTTCGTATGACCGAGATCTTACTCCACATGTGCAACTGCAAGCAAGGGCGTATCCAGGATTGATAACAGGTATAGAGGGACAGACCTAGAAAATCCTAGACTGTATTTTTTTAATAATGGTATATTATTTTAATTTTTCAACTTCTCTTTTTCCATTTCATTTAATTTTTGGAGAATATTCTTGTCCACCCTTAACATACATAGCTCATTTTAACGGTTTTCGGTTATCGAAGAGTTGGAGTGCTATGTGAATGCTCTGCAAGGAGGAAAGAGTAGGGGGAACGCTACGCCTATGACTGCAAGTCTATCGACTACAACCCTAAAGTATGGAGAAAGACAACGTGACTAGCCCTGACGCTATGATGGGAGGGTTTTTTTATGATAATGGAAGGCAAACAAGCAGACGGATTTCCTGATGTTAAGAAATTCACGCCGCCTAGAAACACCAAAGGTGGTAATGGTGCGTTGCCAACTTGAGGCCGGGAAGTTAGGCCTCAAGCACAAGAAAGTATACCAGCTAGTTTACCCTCTGAACCGGAACACGTCAAAGGCAAGCATTGGACGTTATAGTGGCAGCATTAGATTAGGCGGTGGTACCAATCCGGTCGAGTCGCTGCGGGACTCTACCACCTAGTAGGATGTCACGGTGTTAGTGACTGTAAGCCTATGCTCGACTTTTACGAGCTGCCTGGTAGGAAGGCAGATAGTCTATTCTGCAAAGGAGCCCGGACCAACACGGGAGAAATCAATCCGTACAATTAACGATACACTCTTGTCATCAAGTTTAAGACATCAGTTACTCGGTAGACTTACTGTCGGTTTTTCACAGTATTTGACTGAAAGAGACCTAGCATGTAAGATGACTGATGTTTGCATGAAGTCGATGTACATTCAATTGTAATTCATGACTAATGGAATTGACTGTCGCCTGCATAACTGTGACGGACGTCTGGCAGTCATTCTTAGTGATTCTGCTATACACTAAACATAGTTTAGATGCATTCTATCCTTTTTAAATGAAACAAAAACAAAAGATACAGAATATTTTAGACATGTCAGATTAGTTCGGACATGTAAAATTGTGACGTTTTTGATACCAAATTTTTGAGTAGTAGATTATTGCAATAAAAATGTTTTGTCTCTTTCTATTACTTTCGTTGAAAGAAGACAGCTATAACTTAAAATCAGTTTAATAAGTGTGCAACAAAATAACCGCCATTGCCTGTATCACTAAAAACATTACTTTAAACACATTGTCCTGAATACTTGTAATAGAGCGATATCAAATTTCCATAATCCTATTAATATTTAATAACTTCAGTATTCGAATAGCACTTTATCAACATAAGGTTAAGAGCCATCCAGTCAAAACATCAGGCAATTATATTTTATAAATCATAAGTCTAAAATAAACTATATTGTCGTAAAATTTAAATAATGTTTATACAGCGGCTATAAACGTGGAGTTTAATTATTTAATTCGAAATTAGCGGTTCCGTTACGTTGAGAAATCTAATTTATTCACACATGTCAGCGTAGGTCAACTTGGTCTGGACTCACGATTTGAAGCCCTTTAAGCTTGGAACAGAGGAGAGACTTTAAAAAATGAAAAAACAAACGGTTTTCCTGATGGTAAGGCACTTCGCCTACAGACTGCAAATAAAATATATTAGTGCGTTGCAAATATGAAACGTGGATTTATAGCATCTTGCGCAATTAAGTTTTATGTCAAAACTGGGTAGTTTAGACAGTTTTCTGGAGGGTCCAGAAAACTGTATCGAGCAGTATTTTATGTCGTTGTTTATTTAAAAAAGTCGTCGCAGGTTGATCAAGTCTTTCGGTTAGCATTAGATGGAAAATATCCATGTAGTGAATATGTGAATTTGAGTCACTTACCTAAACTTCTCAGATTAGGATCACTTCACTAGTCTTGTTGTCAGGTCCTTTTCATATTTGTTCTCGTTGATGATAACCCTATTAACATAATTATGCTAACTTCTAACAAGTTGCCAGGAAGAGAGTCAGATAGTCTAATCTATGCAGAGGACTTAGACCCACACCAAAAATATATCTATTTTATGTTGTCTTTCTCCTACTTAGACCCACACCAAAAATACATCTATTTTTTGTTGTCCTTCCCTTACTTATTATCAAAAGATTGAAATCGGAAGAATTAGGACTATGTCACCTTTAATGGCGATAATACGAAGCAATCATTAGAGCAATCCTGGCTTCTTTGGAAGACTAATAATTACTTTTCTTTTGTAACCGATAAAGTATTTTTTAATTCATGTCAACAAGCAAATCTAACAAAATGGGAGCTAACAAAACAAGAACTTTAAAAAAATCTGATTCTTTACTTACAACTACTATTTTTTGCCACTAATCATATAACTTTCGCCACTTTACCTATTTCCTTCAGCCTCAACGTAATTATATGATACCGTTAATTAGAGAGTAGCGTTAAGTTAGAATAGTTATTGAAAGAAAAGGTTTAATTAAAATCTCATACTGAAATGAACATTTTTCTCTTAGCGATCTTTAGTGTCTAAAGGCGGCATTAATCTCGTACTATCAAAAAATCCATACATTTGTTTGCCTTTTAATCTCATTAAAAAGAGTAACTTGTTGACGTAGATAGGTTACTCCAATAGTAGGTCGTTGGTCTGTTCCAAGCCTTAAAGCAAAATATATTATAGTCCCGGATATAACAGACAGTTACCTTAATTATATAAAAGCTGCGATTATTTCATATTTGTCATCCGCTTTATTAGGTTTTAAAGTTCAATTAGCTATGACTGTTTGACAAAAATTTTAATGAATAGCTCTCAAACTATTTTAACTAGTGAATTTAATCCACGAAGAACTTTAATGTGTTTTTCAATCGCACTAATTAGATAATTTTAAATTTAACTCTATGACGCAATATTTTTATTAATGTTTAGCATTTAACTAAGTCTCAATAGTCGCCTTGGTCGACATTAAAGTTAAATACGTACTTATTGCATTTGTTACATTTGTGTATGTGTGTATGTCTGTGTTTACGCGTGCGTGCGTGTTGCGTGTGCGTATGTGAAATTCCAAAAATTGACAGGAGTGAAGTGATGAGCAGTAATATAAAATCTACTGTATGTTGCTGCACAGCGCTCTGTCACCAGTTTTCTTGTTGGTAATGACCTATGCTCGCCTCTTACGAATGGCCTGGTAAGAAGGCAGATGGTCTATCTACTTACCAACTTTACTACTACCCGGACCAACACGGATAAACTTACTTGCAAAAAAGTAGCTTACTATGCATGATTCTTCAAATTGTTAGCAATACATCAGAACCTCCTTAGATATCTTTTACCGACTTGTATTTCTTACCATTCTTCTTGTATGTCTTTCAATTGGCTGCTCGACGTTGCCCTGTTCTAAGAACCTGAACCTGAAGAACCTGTTTTCGTTCTAACCATCGACAAATTAATTAGTACAAGTGGTCGCCCGTTGGTCGAAATTCGACCATAATAAATTTTAATATCTTGCTGATAAAAATGCCATCTTCATTTCTCAAGACCAACTACTTTATTTACAAACTTTTTAGTGCGCCATCTGTGATCTTTTATTGTTATCATCAATATATTTGTTTGTGTGTGTCAAATGCGTGGTAATGTAATGTTTTATTTATTGATTAAATGTACTTTATAAGCATTATTATTGAAAAAAAAATTAGCGTTTTGCACTTTTCCTACACATAAACTATAATTGTGCCAAATTTTATGCTCCTGCGTCCTCGCGATTTTTGTAAAACTGGGTCCGTAATTTTGGCGTCACTTATCAATATATATATTAATTGGTAAAATAAGGTATTTTTGATGCAATTTATTTAGAAACACTTGTACTTTATATTTTATACACAATATATTTTATTATTTTTTATTTTTATGATTTAGCCAACTTGTTTCCCTATACAAGCATCATCAGGGCTATATAACAAGGTATATGGTATAGTGCTAACGTACAGAAGAATCATTGACGTACTAAGAGCAAGCAAATTTGAATCTTAAGAATGGTTACAAAAGAACATTTTACGCTGAAAGAGAAACTTCGCTGGAAGAGGATATTCTACAAATTTAAGAGCTACAGATTTTTGATAAAACTGTTATGATATACATTCAATAAGAAGTACCTATATGGGATAGGTAACTTTGATCAAGTCGAGTTTTTTTTATTTTTTTCTCTTTGCTTATTATATTATAATATTTTAACCGTTTTATAAAAGAGGTAACATGTTAAGACTTCTATTTTTTTTGTACGATTAGAATTAATTTCTCCGTCATTTGCAAACCAATTGTTTTTTATTTGAAAGAAAGGTGGTCCCGTTGGCACTAAGATGGATTTGATTATACGAGTAGAAGTCCGTAGAAATTTGAAGAAACGACTCAATTTTTTAAATACTTAGAAGATACTATTACGGTCTCCTTTTTTTAAACGATGTATATTGAAATCGAAGTTGACTGTTTGCAGTTTCACTACGATTTAATTACGCGGTTTTTCCTTTGAATCTGCTAGAAATCTTGTTGATTTTTTTATTCTAAGCTTTAAACCAAAGCCTTACGGTATACAGGTGCCGATTGCAAACAGACCCTTTCCCCCCAGTTCCCCCGTGTTGGTCCGGGCTCCTTTGCAGAATAGACCATCTGCCTTCTTGCCAGCCAGCTCTTAAAAGGCGAACATAGGCTTACCATCATTAACACCGTGACATCCGGTGGTAGTGTTTCGCAGCAACTTGCCCGGATTGGTACCAACGCCTTACCTTTTCCTGCCGCCATAACGTCAGTGCTTGCCGTTGATATGTTCCAGCTCGGAGGATAAGGTAGCCGGTAAACTTACATTTGCTCGAGGCATAATATCACGGCCTCAGTTTGGCAACGCACGAATTTCTTACCATAAGGAAATCCGCCTGCTTGTTTACCTTCTATCGTAAAAAAGATACGGATAAAACTGTTACAACGGATAAAAATTAGCAAGCACTAATATTACACTAGTACTAACATAACGACGTTTTATTGTTAATGGTTTTAACAATGTATGAGTATCCGTACATAAGACTGAGCAATTGTCGCGTTATTATTTTTTATTACGTTAATATTTTTAATTTTTACATGTTTTCTTGTGTATGAAGTTAAAGGTGTGTCCAGAGCTAATATTTATTTGACAGGGAACGTTATAACTGTTTATGTCTCTCTTGAAACCATTTTTAAAAATTAATCCTCTTTCGACTTCGACAATGTCTCGATTATTATCTTTTTATTATATAAAGTGAAACTTGTAAGGTTTGATATCAACGCGGCGAGGACTTAATGAAAATATCAGAAAAGGGAATTTATGTTCCATTCCGTTCAACTTTGTAACTTTTGTACCAAATTAAAAAGAACAAAACTCGACTGTGTAACACATAAAATACGCCATTTATACACGAGATGATTAACTTACGCTATACATATACACCACTAAGTATACACAAAAAAAAATTATATCTGTCGAAGACATCTTCGCTGTCATTATCAATTTTGATATAACATGGCTAGGTATAAATTACTAGAATACTGACCTGTATCATTCGAATATCAAAAACTCGATAATTTTTACAGTATTAGTCTATGGTGTGTTTAAAAACAAGTAAACATAAAAAAAGTTAATGAAAAAAACCAAAAAGTTTTTAATGTACCTATTAGAACGTAGGTGATTTGCTTACTTTGATTTTAGATCAATTTGTGCAATTTGCTAAGGGATTTTTAATTATTTGTCCAGATATAAAAGCATCTGTCTCTACAAACTTATCCAAATATTTTTAACTAGCTGCGCCCCGCGGTTTCACCCGCGTAAGTCCCAATCCCGCGGGGAACTCCGGGATAAAAAGTAGCCTATATGTTATTCTGGGTCTTCAGCTACCTACATACCAAATTTCATCGTAATCGGCTTTGTAGTTTTTGTGTGAAAGAGTAACAAACATCCATACATCCATACATACAAACTTTCGCATTTATAATATTATAATAGGATACCATCTGCCTCTCTGGTAGCGCGCAAGAGGTGAGCACAAGTACACTATAGATGTGAGCACAAGTACACACAGACG
This sequence comes from Calephelis nemesis, assembly GCA_002245505.1. NCBI lineage: Eukaryota > Metazoa > Arthropoda > Insecta > Lepidoptera > Riodinidae > Calephelis > Calephelis nemesis. Next base: position 92,868 of record NJDD01001718.1, on the reverse strand, counting down.
CGTCGCTGTCTTGATGCTGGGATAAAAAACCTATTCTGCAAGTCTACCGCCCAACCTACACTCTAAAGCAGAACATGACAGAGTCATTATGGCGACAGGAATTGGTAAGGCGGTGGATTCCTACCCGGGCAAGTTGCTGTACAGCACTCTACCACCAGTAATATTGTTGGTAATGACATATTTTAACCTTGTATTATGCTAATATGGTAATTCACCTTTTGACCGCCTCGTTGGTCGAGTGGCTATCGTACACGCCTAACTACACCGATGGGGGCAGGCATTTGTGTGACAAACATTTAGATGTCTGCATTTACGGGTCTGAGTGTTTATTAAATTTATTCTGGTATCAATTTAAGTATTTCTATGTATTAGAATCGTTGAAGCATTTATATGGTATCAGTTTCTGTTATGGGTAATTCTTTGTGGGGATGGTCCCCCACAAAAAAATTACCCATAACACAAGCCTATAATTTGCTACTTTGGGGTTAGAATCAATATGTCTAACTTGTCCAGGGATATTTATTTGTATCTTTCTATATATTACTTCTGTTATAACTGGTTAAGTTGTACAATTTAGAATTGAAATAACAAATATAAAACAAGTTGTTTGTTAATTTACTTGCAACTTTATTAATAATTTTACCATAGCAACCACGGGATCTCAACTCTTTTCCAAATAGCATGACGGTTCTATTCAATTAAAATACTTACTAATATGTTATAATTGATGTTAATAACCTCATTATATTATAAAAGTTGTTAAATCTAAACAAAAGAGCAAATGTTTTACTGTACATAGACAGTAGACTATCTTATTAATAAACATGAATTATTATAACATTGTACAAATAAAAATAAAGAGAATGAGAAATATGTTCTTGTTAGACACGTAATTTGCAATTAACTGTTAAAATACAAGTAGTGTTATAATAGCATGATCAAAACAGCTCGTTTTCGGTTTCTCAAAGTAGCCATATTAATAAGAAAATGGACATAATTTGACATTAATAAATATCTCTGAATATCGCCTCGCCTCGGTCGCCTCTGTGGTCGAGCGGTCCGGGTGTTGGACTTGACTGCATGAGGTCTCGATTTCGAATCCCGAGTCGGCCAACAAAAAGAAAATTGGATTTTTCCAATTTTCTAATTAAAAAAAAATGTTGGTCGGGATTGGAAACGTGCCCGGTTGGCGATAGGCTTGCCACCTATCCCATTATGGGACTTAGTATCTTCGGCTAGTCGGGTGCCCTGGTTGTGCCTCTGCCTACCTCTTCGGGGATATGGGCGTGAAGATACTTTTTTTATCTTTGAACAACACACATACTATAGGTACATATCGTCACGGTCCCTAGCTTCCTCCAAATTCAATATTATTATTATTTTATGATAATGGAAGACAAACAAGCAGACGGATTTCCTAATGGTAAGAAACAAATTCATGCCGCCTAAAAACACCAAAGGTGGGAATGGTGTGTTGCCAACCTAGGTTCCTCCAAATTCAATATTATTATTATTTTTATGATAATGGAAGGCAAACAAGCAGACGGATTTCCTAATGGTAAGAAATAAATTCATGCCGCCTAAAAACACCAAAGGTGGGAATGGTGTGTTGCCAACCTTAGAAAGGGATGTTAGGTTTTTTCTATGACATTGGAAGGCAAACAAGCAGACGGGTTTCGGTGAATGGTGCGTTGCCAACCTGAGGCCAGGATGTTAGGCCTCGAGCAAAAGTAAGATTACCGGCTACTTTACCCTCCAAATCGGAACACGATATGACGTTATGGCGGCAGGAATAGGTAAGGCGGTGATACCAATGCGGGTGAATCACTGCGAAACTCTACCACCTAGTCAGATGTCACGGTGTTAGTGACGGTAAGCCTGTGCTCGCCTTTTACGAGCTGCCTTGCAGGAAGGCAGATGGTATTTTCTGCAAAGGAGCCCGGACCAACACGGGGCAAAAATAAGTTTACTGGCTACTTTATCCTCCGGACCGAAACACGTCAACGCGAAACACTAACGTTATGGCGGCAGGAATATGTACCTAAGGCCAAGGTGTGAATTTTCAAATATTCACTTTAGTTTCGGACTCTTTAGACTCTTGACATCACCTTCGAATAAACCCGAGCCATTTGATTGTGAAATGTCAACCTGGGTCTCCCCGGGTACCTACATCCAACCACATTTGCATTGTGTATCTGTTTTGTCAATATTTCATCTGTCATCATTTTCAAGTGACCGTACGAACGGGCTTTAAAACCGAAATTTACTTTCAATCCCACTCTTTCTCGGATCTCATTGTTACGAATGCGATTTCACTAGATATTTCTGGATACAACACAAATTGATTTAACGCCAAAGTAAGAAAATGATAAGCTTGTGTTAAAGGTGCTAATCAACGACAATACTATATAGAAATACTTAAGTAGATCTTTTATCGTTATCTACAATACATTTGTTTATTTGTTTAATAAAGAACATTAAATAATATAAGCATTATTATTGAAAAATATTAGCGTTCGGCACTTCTCCTACACATAAACTATAGGTGTGCCAAATTTTATACTCCTGCGTCCGCGCAACTTTCGAAAAAAGTGGTCGAAAGTTTTGGCATCACGTATTAATAAATAGATTACCTGGAAATGTTAAGATAGGTTGGATATTTTATGAATTTATCTTTTTAACCGAGTTCAAACAAGGAGATTGTATGTTCGACTCCTATATCTTCTCAGGTATGTTTTTACGGAGAAACCCATTGTTTCACTTCCGAGGTAGCCCAATTGCCATCAAGTCTAGATCTGATGGAATCTTAGGAAAATGAGGAAAATACTTAATATCGCCTCTTTGATCTAGCGGTTCAGGTGTTGGTCTGCGTGAGGTCCCGGGTTCGATTCCCGGGCAGGGTAACAAAAAAATTAGAAAATTCATATTTTCAAATTTCTAATAAAATAATATTGCTCGGGATTGGATATGTGCTCGGTTATACATAGGCTTGCCACCTATCACATTGTGGGACTTAGTGTCTTCGGTTAATCGTGGGTGCCCTGGTTGTTCCTCTGCCTACTTTTCGGGGATGTGACTAGACCACAGAGGCAATTATTTAATAACGTTTGAAATCATTAAGTGTAAAATTCTATGCATAATTTTAATATTTTTTCTTTACCTCTGCTTCGCCTCTATGGTCTAGTGGTTTGGCGGTTTTAAATGTGAGGTCGAGGGTTTCATATAACGGACTCAGTATGTGTCATTTTCAATTTAATAACAAAAACAACGTTGTCCGGGTGTGGATTTGTGCCCAGTTGAGGATAAGTTTGCCACTTATCACATTGTGTGAAAAGTGGCAAACTTATCCTCACCTATCTTCGCCATTAGTTCTGGTTGTTTCTTTGCCTATCTCTTCGGGGATACTTTTTTGCCCATTATTCGTAGCATTTCCTATGTGAGAGGACAGCGAAAAAGCGCAAGGCTATCCAGATGGTACGAGATAACCGTGGCCCATAGACACCATAGATGTTAGAGGTGCCTCGCTGTCCTGTGGCCGGGATGTAAGGCCTACTGTGCAAGTCTACCGGCTACCCTACCCTCCGGCCTTGAACATGACGGTCATTGCGACAGCAGGAATAGGTAAGGCAGCGGATCTCTACCCGGGCCAGTTGCTGCACAGCACTCTACCTCCAGCGGTATTGCTTGATTCGAAAGTAAGTTCCAAGACTGGATAATCCACTAATTTTTAAACGAACCAAAATGAAGTATTGTTGCAATATCCTTTGAAAATGCTTATTGCTATAGTTTTTATACTTCTTATCTGCTTTTTTGTCTTGCTTTTTTTGTGTTGCTTATGTGTAGGACTCCGTTAGATCTTTAATCGTTCTTATTGTTAATGAAATGTGGTTTTAGTCCTTCAACATTTTTTTAAGTCCCTTTCTGAGGCCGGCTAAGCTGTCATGTTTTCCGTATTAAAAAAAATGTTTTTACAGTCCTATGTCATTTCAGGTCATAAGTCATATGCCAAAGTCATATCAGGGTTTTGAGTAAAGGTGGCCTTATTAGTCATTACTCAAGCTCATTGAGTCAGATTTGGCGATACCCTAATTTCTTTACATATATTTCATTTGTACATTTTTAACCGAACAAAACTTAAATAATTGTAATTTAAATTACCAATTTTACTCATAATTTACCCGAAGCTCAATAGTTATGAAAACACTACGACAATCTTCTTTCACGATGGCGTCAAAACCAGTAAGTTTAAACGTTTCTGACACCGGCTAAGACCTTTGAGGCATGCTGCCACGTCTTCTGTATGTTTTTTTTTATTTATTTTCAAAGCCCTTCCTAAGTTTCTTGTTATCTTGTTTCCACTTTTTTTTAAATAGTCATTTCCTTTACTTAGTTTACAGGTTACTTTAGTCCTTGTTTAAGTCTAGTTTTGTAATATCTTAAAGTTTTCATGTTATGTTTCTCCGTTAATTTCTTTTATTAACAGATTACTGTCATATCCTTATATTTCCTATTATTTATATACAAATTATAAAATTAAAATGCTGAATGCTAAAATCCATATCCCTTATTCCAGTTTTGAATGTACACTCATATCTTAAAATTTCATTTCTTATCTTGGTTTCGTCTTCAATCTTTTTTCTTATCGTGGCTTCTGCATCGTCTGTCGTGATAAAACACTGAAGTCTCCATTTTTTCCTTACTGTCTTACACTGTATACATACCTATACCTGTGTATCTTACATATAGTTTTTTTACTCCTGTAAATTTATAAATGTATAATTTATTTATGAAATATGAATGATTTATTTGGACAATGATTATTACGAAGCTACGGATAACGTGGTCCGAATGTGGTCACTATTTTTATTACCTGAAAAATTAAAAATTAAAATAAATTTATTTACAGCAAAAACATAGAAACAGTAAAAACATAAATAGATAATAACGGGATAATATCTTATTAATTATGTATAACGCTGAGAGTTTTTAACATCTTAATCTAACGACGGTCCTCACACTAGGCAAGCCTGTGTCGTGAGGAGCAACTTCAATTAATAATAATAATAATAATAATAAATCATCTTTATTTCACATAAACCTACAAGAGGCACTTGTGACGGGTCTATATAATAATAAATCTACCACCGGATCGGAACGCGGCCGCACACTGAGAAGATCCGGCAAGAAACTCAGCGGGCTTGTCTTTTTTTTTTCTTACTTTAAAATATATTTACAATAATTTATGTAATGATACAATATATTTTATAAGAGATTGGAATGAGGAGCAACTAATCCCAAGCAGTCTTATCTGTTAAATATTCAGCAATGTTATAATAACCTTTTTGATTTAATTTACATTTAACACATTTCTTAAATTTATTAATTGGAAGTTCTTTCATATAAGCGGGAAGTTTATTGTAGAACTGTATACATAGGCCCATGAAAGAATTGCTTACTCTGTGGAGACGAGACACATGCACAGCAAGATCATTTTTATTCCTAGTATTGACACAGTGTATATCACAATTTCTTTTAAATGAACTTGAATTTCTGTGAACATACATTACATTTTCAAAGATGTACTGGGATGCTACAGTTAGAATTTTGATTTCTTTGAATTTTTCTCTCAGGGAAACTTAGAATTAAATTACATATTGCTATAACTATTTTCAGATTGGCATCAACTAATCTAAATTACAAACATTTTAAAAATAATTCGAAAATTGCATTTGACAAATCACTAAGTAATATTTACATGTTACATTCATTAATTCAATTCTTATACATTTTTCCTTTTTATTCTTTTATTTTAGAGGTTGGATGAAACCCTCGAAAAGTTAACTTGTCCCTTTCTGGGACCGGTTAAAACCTTTCCCATGCTGCCAATTCCTGTAAATGAGTATAGATAAGGTATACAAATTTTATGGTTGTTTTATTTGTGTTAGTCAACAATATCAATAGGTACCTACACTGAAAATCATGTAGAGTTCTAACCGCTTACCGTTTGCCAGGCTTTAATTTTATTGTTTGTCTTATGCTAGAGGTCAGCGAACAAGCAGACGGCTTTCGTGATAGAGGCTACCGTGGACTATAGACACCATAGATGTTTTGGTGCGTCGCTGTCACGTGGTCGGGATGTCTCAAGTATACCGGCTACCCTATCCTCCAATCCGGAACACGGAAGTCTCATTATGGCGGTAGGAATACGTAAGGCAGTGGATCCCTATCCAGTTGTTGCACAGTCAGTATTTGATGATGTCGTGTTCCGGTTCAAGTAAGGTAGCCATTTGACTACCAAATTATACCTTAATAATACCCCAGCTACAGGAGAGCAAGACTCCTATAAAATCTTTGTTTTCTATAGGTTTCGGATTTTTCTATTGCGAAAGACGGGTCTTTATTTACTATATTGCTGCGCTTATAAACCGAAATATTATAAGTGAAAGAAAATTTCCTTATTTGAAACTTGATGGAAGTAAGTCATACTTCTCTTTGTATTTTAACTATCTTCTGCTTATTTTATGTTATATTCTCATTTTACAATAATATTATTTTAAATCGTATTTCAAATTTCAATTACAAAATTAGAGGGAAGGATACATTTCATATAAATAAAATTATAATAAGAGACACGAATGCAGCATCAAGGCGCCAGGACGTTGTACCGTCGCCTGAATATGACAAATAACATCAAGAATGAAACTACACGAATACCAACATAAAATAAAAATGTCAAAAATTTAAATTAAGGATTAAAATATTTAAATTTAGTGCGCGCGCGCATGCTTACTACGGTAAGGGTCCAACTGCATCCACTGGAGCCTTACAGTTACTATAATATGGAATGCGCTAATTATTTATGATTTCATAACAGAAAATGTATTAGAATACTTTTTAATGTGTTCTTTTAAGTTTTTTAATTACTCGTATTTCTAAATTTAGTAAACAATTAACTAATATTAATACAAATATTATAAACCCGCATTTTTAAGGATAAATATTTCAGGGAAATTATGATCCTATGATGATCGTTGGAGTTTTTGATATAAAAGTACGAATGATGCACCAAAGTTTTATAGAATATGTTGGTACAGTTAAGTATTTTGTAAAATCTTCTTTGACGCATAATATATAAGTAGATATTTAAATTATTTATTATAAAAAAATGATAATGAAGTAATGCTAATTTATTTTCGTACTGATCAAAACCCAAAAAAAAACAGAAAATATTTTGATTGGATTTGGAATGGATGGATTCAGAAAACTTTTTCATTTTAAGAATTTCGTATCATTTTATAACGGCAGGTTTATAACTAACTTCTTGGTTTTTGCTAATGGATCGAACTTTAGATAAAGCACTTCTGATTTTATACATTTCTTGTGGGCTGTGAGATATATACATGTATAAGATATATCCAGCAAATCCCTAACTTACGACTTACCCGACTTTTGACACCACATTGACAGAAAACCTGCCTTGAATTTATTCAACGACAGTGGTATCCTGGCAGTTACACAAATTCTCCTATTTGATTATATATGTTACTTTTTTAGGCTCAAAACGTAAAAAACACTAATTTCAAGTTAACTTAAGTTAACTTATCACATCAAATACCATGATCAACAAGTCGCCTCTGGCTTAGATAATAATTTTATTTAAAAGAAGCCTCTTTCATACTTTATGAACTTGTCCCAATACTATAAATTAATGGAGTGTTCCGCCAGAAATTTTAAATATTTGAAAGCATTATAAACCTTAGAAAAAATCAAAGATTCGAATACAACATAATATATTACATAAAATAAATAATACAATCATAACGTAGTAATAAATGTAGTGTTTATAAAACGTAATTGTGCTTTTATGGGCCATATATTTTTGGGATGGATGGAACGTTGCTTAGTGATTCGAGATGGAAGGGTTCGAAGGGCTATTATAGACTCCTTGAATAAGGCAATTTATATTAATTATTTGAACAAAAAGATCTACTCATCTCGTTTATTTGTGTATGTGTTTGTTCTAAAATAATTAATTACTGTGTATTTATGCTAACTTTCGAGGTCAATGGACTATTAGAAGTACGTTACGCTTAATAAATATTATTATAAGTCTAGAATAACATGATTTTAAAAATAATTAATATCAAGAAAACGTAAATTTGGATTTTTTGTGTGTGAAAATATTTTAAGTTCAATAAACATAAAACGTTGCCAAATTGGATCTGTAAAATGTTTTTTTTTTATTTTGATATATATATTAATAAATCAAATATTTTTTTATATAACGTCACGGTTATTTTCTTGTAAACAAACGTAACGAGGTTATTACATTTCTATAAGGAACAAATAAATATCCATGGACAAGATATACAAACTTTTTTAACCAGAGTAAGCAAATTATATGCTCGTTTAAAAGGTGTTCGTCAATAAAAAAGTTATAATAAACACCCTGACCTACCAATAAAGACATCGAAGTTCATCATATAACTGTCTGCCCTTGACGAGAATCGTACCCGAGCCTCACGGTGAGTCGGTAAATTAAGTTTACCTCTTGACGAATAAGGCGTCCAAAGTGTAAAAAATTGCAAATAAGTACTTTGTTTGCTACCTTTCCCGCCAGAAGTTATCTTGTTTTTTTTTTGGCGGGAGCTTCTGAAATTAGGCATTAGCCAAGTTTAATTAATTTGCATTTAGTTATTTCCCGATTTCGCAAAACTAAGCTTTAATTATTCAAAACATGTACCAAAGTCTTCAGTAGTCAAAATCGTTAATGTCAGAGAATCACCAAATACTAATTTCTATGAGAATACTTAAATTGTGTTCACCCGTCTGTTCCGGAGTATAGGATTGCCGCTAGACTTTTAAAATATCTCTAACACCCACTGGACAATGTCACATCGAGCGGCTAGCGTACACGCCTAACTACATTGACCAACCGCGAGGCTCGGGTTCGATTCCCGACGGGGCAGGCATTTGTGTGATGAACATTTAGATGTCTGCATTTTCCGGGTAATAAATTTATTCTGGTATCTATTTAAGTATTTCTATGTATTAGTATCGTTGACTAACACCCATGCCACAAGCATATAATTTGCTTATTTTGGGGTTAGATTCAATTTGTGTGACTTGTCCTGAAATATTTATTTATTATTGTGACTAATAGGTCACGGTAGTCTCTTGCGCAGTAGAGCCGTGTGTTCAATGCCTTATGTCATTAAAATCTGTATTTCCAAAAGCTAGGAATGAAAACTAGTTTTAAAATCATTTTTGATAATTTGTTACTTTATGATTTAATTAAAAAAAATTTAAGTTGTATCAAACAAACAAGCGAAACATTTTGTTGTTAGTTTACATGACATTTAAGCTATTAAAATACTTGAAATGCAAGTCCCTTTCATTATTAAAGGTAAATAAGTAATTTTAAAGATAATGAGATACAAACCTAATTAAATATTATATTAGTTCAAGTAAAGAGATAATTCAATGTAATCTATATTTTAATACGTGATGCTCAAACTTTGGACTCCTTATGTGTAGGAAAAGTGCAGAACGCTAATATTTTTCAATATCTTTTGGAAAAAGTTTGGAAACAAAGTAGTTGGTCTTGAGAAATGAAGATGACATTCTTAGCAACAAGATATTAAAATTTATTATGGTCGAATATCGACCAATGGGCGACCACAAGAATAATACTTATTATCTCCTCTGTGGTCTAGTGGTCCGGTTGGACTTGACTTAACGAGGTTTCGGACTTGACCTCCGGGTCGGGCAACCAAAACAAAATGGCTTTTCTCATTCTATTTAAGATTTTATTGTCTGGAATTGGATACGAGTCAGGTTGGCGCTAGGCTAGCCACCTATCACATTATCGAATTTCTTCTGCTAGACATGCGTGACCTGGTTGTACCTCTGCCTACCTCTTCGCGAATACGGGAGTAAAGATACTTTACAAATCTACTCAAATTCCGTATAGAAAAATTGCGAATGTATTTGTTAGCTTCATAGATTTGTTTGGATTCGTTATAATCGATTTTTTTTCGAAACGAAATTCTGAAAGTTTTCGATTGGCGGGTCAAAGTTTGTGTCGAGAAATACTTTTAGGTTTATATCTTCAAAGCCTGTGTCATCATAGGACAAAATACCGTTGTTTGGTCATGGTTGCACTAGTTGCATCTTTACACAACCAACAAAATAATGGACATGGCTCAATCTTAGCTATAATTCGGTAGTAAAACCAAGTAATCAACATAAAACATGACATTAACGTCGTCTCTCAAAATTTGAATTTTTAATTATCATTATGGGAATTAGTCAGTTTAATTAGAACTTTAAGCTTTTTTAAGAGTGCTTATTCATTTGTTTTTAAGAGGTTCCATTGCTGGTCCGTTAGTTTGGTGATTATTGAAGTGAAAAATTCTTTAGCGGCGATGCGCACTGTTTTTGGAATGGGTATAAACCCTCTAAACTCGCATCAGGATACGTGACCAGAATTCGTATTCGGGCGCAAGTGCGAATAAAACGGCGCTGGGCGCTTGCGCGAATGTTCGTGTTGTCATGTGTGTGTACGATAGCGCAATAAATGAATATTGTATTCTACCACATAAATAATAGTAGTTACATACTGATAATTAAAGCAATTCGTGCAAAATTATTCCCTAACCCGTCGTTTTAATTAATGTTAAAGAAATCACTTCGACCTGGAAAAAAACTATTGCGATCACGCCTCTTATTCAAAAATCACATCCAATCCCGGGCAACAGTTTTTTATTAGAAAATTGGAAAAACCATAATTTCTTTTAGTTGCCCGACCCGGGAGCTCATGAAGTCAACACCTCGACCGCTAGACCAAATAGGCTCGACTGTATCTCTGGTGGTTTCTCCTGCCCATAAGGAAAAGGTAGGTCATGGTTCCGAGTTGGTGCCGAATTTTATCAAGATCTCTAAGGTTACCTACTCTTAAATCTCAATTTCATGCAAGTTGAAAATTTCAATCGGATATGTCATTTTACGAGGGCCAAACTGAAAGTTTTTAGAACTGGCAACTTAAAAGCACTATATTAAAAAAATAAGTTTAAATTTTGAAAATAGAACTCTTTACCAATAATATTGAGTATACATTTCATTCATTTGTCATTTGTTTTACGATTTGGCGGCAAATCGAAAATTGTCTGTGCACGTCAGAATGAATTTAAGCCGAGAAAATTTTCGTGCAATGATTTTTTATGACTTGCGATGTCATATAAGTCAACAAGAAAGTTATGATAGACTTCGATTGGCTTTTCACGATGAAGCCCCATCTTGTGCCACAGTTTACAACTGGTTTAATGAATTCAAACGTGGTCGAACTAATCTCACCGATGATTTGCGTGAGGGACGGCCTTCTACAGCGACGACTGAAGACAATATCAGTGTTGTGCGGCGTATGATAGAGACTGACAAAAGAGTGACCTATCAGCAGATTCGGACAAGTCTAGGCAAAGGTATGAGTCAAGTGCACAAAATCCTCCATGAACATTTAGCGGTTAGAAAGCTTTGTGCCCGCTGGATACCGCATAATTTGACCGAGGCTCAAAAACTCCGCCGTGTTGATTGGTGCCGAGAAATGATCCAAAAATTTGACGGAGGTGACTCAAATGCTGTGTTCGACATACTAACGGGTGACGAAAGCTGGATTTACTGTTATGATCCGGAAACCAAAAGACAGTCTGCTCAGTAGGTGTTTCCTTCCGAAGAGTTGCCAACTAAAGTGAAGAGAGGTCGAAGTGTTGGAAAAAACATGGTGGCCTCGTTCTTCGGAAAGACAGGGCATTACGCGACAGTTGTCTTAGAGGATCAGAAAACGGTTAATGCAGAGTGATACACTGACAACTGTTTGCCACTTGTCTTGGAAAAAGTTCGAGAGAAACGACCTCGCAGCAGGATCCTCCTTCATCACGACAACGCCTCGTCGCACACCGCCAGGCAAACGATCGACTATTTGGCGACCTCAGACGTGGAATTACTGGGTCACCCGCCGTATAGCCCCGACCTCGCACCCTGCGATTTTTATTTATTCCCGAAAATAAAAGAAAAACTTCGAGGAAAACATTTTATGGACGCCGAAGAAGCAGTGGCTGCGTTTCAAAACGCCGTCGAAGAGACCCCTAAGGCCGAGTGGGCAAGGTGCTTTTCTCAATGGTTCCATCGAATGCAGCGATGTATTGATGTAAATGGACGCTATTTTGAAAAGTTGTAATAAACCTAATAACTTGCTAGAATGCTTAGTTTTTGATTTTCGAAGAACTTTCAGTTTGACCCTCGTAAGTACCTACTCTTTAACACAGTACTATTGAATTACCTATTAAACACATAGTTCCAAAAAATGTCAAGCAATCCGAAAAAAACAATTTATTGTTTATTATAAACTAAATGTTAATAATTCGTGGGTATTGTGTTTAAAAGTATTTAAAATGACATATCCGATTCCAATTTCTAATTCGCATAAAATTGAGATTCAAGAGTAACCCTCCTGTCAAGTGATTTTTGTCATATCTTAGTATGCTAGATTTTGGACTTAAGCATACTTAATAAGATTTTGAACTTACGTATACTTAATAAGATTTTGGACTAATGTATACTTAATAAAATTTTGGACTTATGTATACTTAATAAGATTTTAGATTTATGTATAGGTACTTAATAAGATTTTGGATTTATGTTTAAGTACTTAATAAGATTTTTGACGTATTCATACTTAATAATACTTATCATTACCAGGTTTCGATGACATCATGTCACGGGCGATCATTGCTAACTATAAATCTGGACCTACCTTTCAAAAATTATCAAATAGAGCCCTGGGTATGAAATTAAAGTCATTTTTTTGTAGTTTTATTTTACACAAATTATTCCTAATCTCTATACAGAATATATTCGATTAAAAATCTAGTTGCTTACTCAACTTCCAGTATGAAAATCAACATATAAGCCATAAAATGTGTTTATGTGATTATACTTGCTTAATGGTCTCTTTTTATTGTTCCATTAAGTTTAACTGCACAATATGTTTTATACACTTGGAAATCTCAATATGCTAATGTTCACTTACCTTAAAATATACACATTCCGTCTTATTAATAAACATGGACTAAGGAAGGAGTAAACTTAAGTTGATATTACAATCTGTACCACATTGTAATAAAGACTACAATACGAGGTTGAACCTTGGCGTACTTTAATCCGTGTTTATGAATATGACTCGTTATGTATTCTAGTTGCACTTGATATTATTTCTCAGAGAAAGCATTTACCGGGAATCAAAAAAAAAAATAATTAACCAAATTTCGAAATTAAAAAAATCAAAGGTCTCATAGCTTTTTAATGCGACTGCATATTTTTTTATTTTTATGTGTGTTATAGGTATTAGTAGTGTTGGACGACCTCCCACTCGGTAGACTGATGATCTGGTCAAAGTCGCGGGGAGTTGCTGGATACAAGGGGCTGGTTCCCGTGACTTGTGGCGCTCTTTGGGGGAGGCTTACGTCCAGCAGTAAACGTCCTCCGGTTGACGATGACGATGAAAGGTATTAGAATGTTTTACTGGATGAAAAAAATTTAATTTGTTTTTGTTTGACAGGACATGAGACTGATGAGATCCCACGTTTCGTTGAAGGTACGCAGGAAAAAATCACCGTCAAATTCTTTTTCGGACGAGAAATTTATTAGTAGTTAGGTTTCGAAAGAAGCTATTCGCGTTGTTTTTAAATAAAGCTTACAATAGTAAGACTGCAGTGTTACCAACCCTACTGTTTTAACAGTAGATTTAATGTTTTTGACGTGACAACACTGTTTTCTGTTTCAGTACGATTTTCTACTGTTTTTTTATGCCAGTGTTGTTATTAATACAAATCAAAGGCATTTTACATACAAAATCTGAAATAAACGAATGTTACGCATTTGATGCTACTGAAAATCATATGGAAAATTTTAATAAAAAGATGTACGATTTTAACAAAAACAATGAAACAGAAAATGTGTAGGATAGAGTAATACACAACAATGAACAATGTTTGTAATTTATATCACCTATTTTTAATGAATAATATAACTATGTTGTTTTTTTCAATAATGTACTTTATAAAAAAATGTGTTGATTAAAGAAGTACTACTGGTAGTGCTGCAGAAGTTTTAATAACTTATACATCTATATAACCTATTCTATGTCCCAATTGAAAGGTTTTTGAGATATGTAGTAGATTCAATTTTTTTGAAAATGTAATTTTACTGTTTTCTACTGTTTTTTAAGATTGATTGCGTTTCTATTCACTGGGGTTGGCAACACTGAGTAAGAGTATAAACTACTTTTTTGCAGAAAAGTTTAATTTATAATTTAAAATAAAATAAAAATATCTTCAGGCCCATATCCCCGAAGAGGTAGGCAGAGGCACAACCAGGGCACCCACGACTAGTCGAAGACACTAAGTCCCACAATGTGATAGGTGGCAAGCTTATCGCCAACCGGGCACATTTCCAATCCCGAGCAACATTTTTTTTATTCGAAAATTGGAAAAACCCAATTTTCTTTTTGTTGCCCGACCTGGCATTTGAACCCGGGACCTCATGCAGTCAAGGCCAACAACTGAACCACTAGACCACAAAGGCGATTATTATAATTTGTTTTGTTTAACATACATATAAATTTGAAATAAAAATGTAGTATATAAATGTAATATATTGTTTGCCGAGAAGCTTGTTTCGCCGTTTCTTTTCCTGATTGGCTATGTTTGGAAACTGAGGCAGTTTAAGGAAGATAGGGTTCATCCTCATTGCCGGGAAGTTTATTTGGCCGTATCTTCTCCCGACTGTCTAGGTTTGAAAGCGGTGGTAGTTTATGGTAGTTAGGTTTTAACCAAATCACATTTTTTAAAATTGTTCAAAAACATTAACAGGATTTGTTATAAATCTAAATAATAATTTTGTATGAATTTAAAAATATTTGCGCACCACGATGTGGTAGAATACATTGGTACAAGCATATATTTTTGTAACAACTTCTTCAAGACTTATCTGCAAATAAATACATTTCATTTTAAATTTTTGTACGGTTTGTACGGAACCCTCGGTGCTCGAACCGATTTGCACCTGGCCGGCTTTATATATATGCTGTTTTCAAAATTAAATGTTATGATAATAGTCAATTCTACATAGGTATTTTTTTTATTTTTTCAATCATTTATTGTACACAAAAAACTTACATAAACTTTAAAACTAATAGACTTGTACTCACCCGGAATGGTACCACCGCCTTACCTATTCCTGCCGCCATAACGTCATGACGTGTTCCGGTTCGGTGGGTAAGACTTTTTAAGTAAGTAAGTTTTGAGTAAGTAACTTACTTTTGCTCGATGCCTAACATCCCGGCCTCAGGTTGGCAACGCACAATTACCACCTTTGGTGTCTGTAGGCGGCAGGAATTTCTTACCATCAGGAAAGCCGTCTGCTTGTTTGCCTTCCAATATCATAAAAAAAACAAAAGGTCAGCTTATCTCAGATAAAGAGATTTCTTCCAGCTCACCCAAAAAGTGTAACTTAAATAGTAGACATAGAGTGCACAATAAATTAATTAATTAATAAATAGGTACATTAGTTAGCGAAAATAGAACATTTTTTTCTGTTTACATTATTTAACATTAGTACGTAATAAACGATATAAACAAAGAACTATAAAATTTTTGTCTGATTGTTTCTAAACGTTAGAAACATTTTTCTGTACATATTACATCAGATTGAATAAAAAACAACATAACTTTTATCCCGACTGAAATGAATCGACAGCGAAAAAACAGCATTTATATAACATATTAGAACTATATTTTGTAAGTTGCCTGCAATGGAAATATCTAAATTAGTCTCAGGTACTGATGAGTCCCTGGTAATGACAGCTCATAATTCGCGCCCCTCTCGCTCGTTTGTGTGTGACAGGGGCCTTTGTGCGCTAATAGTAGGTACACCATCGATACAACCTGTCGGGTACACGCCGAATGTCGAAACGCAATTTCTTTTGACAGCCAAATTAAAGATTTTACAAAGTTTACAACCATTTATGTAATTTTAGACATTTGAACTCTTACGGAATTTTAATTCGTTTTAGGATTTTTGTTACAATATAGCAAAGGAACAGACGATTCTACTGATGATTAGAGACATCTATAGAGACATTATAAATGTTACTGGTAGAGTTATCTTCTGTCTGGGGCTTAAGGCTAAGTATCTTCACGCCCATATCCCCAAAGAGGTAGGCAAAGCCACAACTAAGGCACCCACGACTAGCCGAAGACACTAAGTCCCACAATGTGATAGGTGGCAAGCCATTCGCCAACCGGGCACACATCCAATCCCGAGCAACATCATTTTATTAGAAAATTGAAAATGTTTTGTTGCCCGACCCGGGAATCGAATCCGGGACCTTAAGAAGTTAAGTCCAGCGCTGGACCACAGAAGACAATCTGAAACAAACATACAAGGTAGTAGTGGTTGCTCTGGTTGTACCTCTGCCTACCTCTTCTCTACCATATTATGGGCAAAGAATCTCTATTTCTCTACATTATCGAATCACCTACGTTGTGTAATGTGATGAGTGAATTTCAGTTCTTTTTTTTATGTCCAACGAAGGTTCTTTTGTAATAAAAAAAATTTAAGTGTAACAGAAACTAATAGAGTTATAAATTAAATAATTGGGTAGGGTAATTTGTTTTTCAAATCATACAAATGAGAGTGAGTTGCGTGAACTGATTGAAGATGTAATCATTTTTTGTTAATAATCGAAGAATTGGAAACTATTTTATCACTGAACACTCTATGATACTGAAGTATATAATATAATGATATTGTCTTACTAAGCAGACAGACTTTGGCCTGTCCTAATTATTATTATTTCGTGGATAATAACTAACACTATTAAAAGATGAAGCTTTTGTGGATAATAACTAACACTATTAAAAGAATTAATAAAATTGGTACTTTCGTTTATCAGTAACATGCAGAGCAAAAAATGGAGATTCTGTTTTTCATTTAAAAAAAAGATATTTATTTAAGCGAACAATTTCGCACAGAAGAAACTGCCGATAGTCGTTAGTTATATAAAGTAGCAACCTGAAAGTAAACTGAAAGTAGTTTAAGTCACAGACAAACAATTAATTTAAATTATAAAATTAGAAAGCTACTCTATTAAAATAAATAAAGAATAACGTTATTCCCTAGTCATTTTTTTATGAATTTTGATTTATTTTTAGACTCTCAAAAATACTACGTAACATAATTATTACGTAAAATAAATTAACTAGACGTACTATAAGAATAATAAAACTAAAACAGCCACAGACAATAGGTTAATTAAAATTAATTTATTTATTATACGATTTGTTTATAAAAAAGCCGACAGAAACGCCGAAACATTACTTCTATAAGGAAAATCGCCTGCTTTTTACTCTGAACTCACATTACAAGCGATTATCTTAAGTAAACTAACGGTTTTGTTTATTCCTTGCGTGTTCATATGGGTCACTCTTGGTTTTTTTACCATCCTTGAAAAAAGTAGAAGGTTATATGTTTGACTCCTACGTTACATTTATCCATTATTTCTGAACTGATTTTTAAAAATGTTTTTTCTTTTTGAAAGTCCCATTGCCAATTAAGACTGGAACTGCTAATAGACTGCCTTCTTGAAATCGAAATAGGTTTCTTGCTGTGTTACTGTGTGTATATGTATGTTAATCGAATTCTCCATTATCTCTGAACTAATTTTTAAAAATGTTTTTTTTTATTTGAAAGTCCCATTGCCACCAAGACTAGATCTGCTAATAAAATGACTGATGACTTCTTGAAATCAAAGGTTTCTTACTGTTTTACTGTTTTTTTTTCGTAATTATGTTAGAAAACAAATTAAAAAAAGGGATGTAATTTTTCAGAAAGAGGCAAATAAATAATATGTTCTAAAGCTTTTGTGACCTTTTATTCGTAAAACTTATACCAGCAGTAGACATGAAAAGTACCATTCAAGTGGCATCAAATCAGCCCAAACACAATACGATAATACTTATATGGTCGGGAATCTTTGGAGTTCCATCTCCATCATGATTTTAGTTTTATTACATCATAACATTTCTTTTCTTATATACAAGAAGAGGCAAATGAGCAAGTGGGTCAACTGATGGAACGTGATCACCGTCGCCCACGGACATCCGCAACACCAGGAGTAACACAGATGCATTACCGACCTTTAAGGAATGAGTACGCTCTTTTCTAGAAGATCCCTAAGTCATAATTGTTTGCGAATACCGCCCTCGGTAACTGATTCCACAAATGTGTTGTAGGAGGTAATAAATGTCTTCGGAATTGCACAGTTGTAGATCGCCACGCATCAAGATGATGCTTTAAACTCTGTCGCAATGTCCGAAGGTGGAAATCAGTGCCTGGAATTAAACAAAACAACTCCTCAGAACATTCCCTATGATATATGCGGTAGAAAAAAAACATTGAGGGTCCCAACATTTCTACGCAGCGCCAAGGAATCAAGCCGATTGGTAATTGCCCGGTCATTCACAATTCGAGTTAGGTACTCTACGTTGAATGCGGTTAAACGGAAGGAGCTGCCCATTTCAATGCCAAACTTAACTAAATAAAACTCACTTACTAAAAAGCTTGTGAAAAACGCATGTGATTGTTTGCGTGTGTGAGTTTCCATCCATATACGCACACATTGGCCGATTTTTAAAGTTGCAATTTTCAGTGAATGCCGGATGAAAGGAAAAGCAATGTCAAGCGAGGTGAAGGTGACTGGATTCGGGGAAGTATCGATTGCCACGCCTCCCGCGGCGCGTTGCTAGGCAACCACGCACGCCTTGTCGGTAGTCGCTCTGCACTCTCCCAAGAAGTCCGGGTGGGTACCATTGGCGAATCTTCTTTTTCGAGTACCAGCGTAAGACTACTACTTGGGCGAAGTGGCAACTGGCAGGTTGGCACGTAAATTATTTAAAGTAATGACGCGCAGCAACTTACATGGGTAGAGATCCACCGCTTTACCTATTCGCGTTACAAGTATCACAGCAGTTGGCACTATAATGTACCGGTTCGAAGGGTAAGATACTGTGACGTAGTGGGGATGGCTTAGCTACTATCCACCACTATATTAACAGAAATGAAACAAGCAAACAGACAAACCAGTCTGCAAGCAGCGGTCAGCAAGCAACACTTAGCAGGCAGCAGATCCTTCTTAATTTGTACTTTTCTTGAATTTTATCGACTTATCGAGACCGGAAATAGAATCTAAAACAGGCTGTCAGCAGAATCAATCAATAACATATTTAACATAATGACATTATTATACATTTAACATAATGACAAAAGTTATTTTTTTTTAATATCAACCAGTGTAGTGAGCCCAGCTAATAAAATAGTTAGTATATAACATAGAGCCTAACAACCCAGTGACGCACTTATAATATCTTTGGAGTCTATTAACCATGGTTGAGTCAATCCATCGACATATTATTGTTCGTTGTCTTACGATACAATATAACAATAATGTAATGTAAAGTTTTTTTGTAATATAATCAATAATGTGACGTGCTCAATCATATTTTTCTTGCCATACTTTTCGAATTCCATCTTAGAAATAAAGTTTAGTACTGGTACCGTGTCACGACGTCTTCAGATATTTATTCATTAAATAACGGTGACATTATTTTTGACGATTGCTGGTACTCCAAAAAGTATGTTTACCGCCAGTGCCCGCCCAATCTACAAGGAGAAATTCTTGCCTCGCTTTCATATTAGCTCTGTTTGTGATTAATGTTTACAAATA
Source organism: Calephelis nemesis (assembly GCA_002245505.1). Classification (NCBI taxonomy): domain Eukaryota; kingdom Metazoa; phylum Arthropoda; class Insecta; order Lepidoptera; family Riodinidae; genus Calephelis; species Calephelis nemesis. The sequence continues at coordinate 73,028 of NJDD01001718.1, read as the reverse complement.
CTTACCTAAAAATATAAAAGAAGGCGATAGTTACTATTTATGGATTGTCTGATTTTTACTGAATTAGAGCTGTTGCCGACTTACTAAATTAAATTTTGTTCAAGTTTTCTTAGAAACAAAGAAAAGAAAATAAAAGAAAGAAAAAATATTTATTTGCGGAATATGAGTGTTACAAAGATGTTACAAAATTATTTAGGTGTTTCTACATATTCTACCAACTTTTGGTGTGCAAATATTTTAAAAGTTAAGATATTAATCAAATTAGTTTGTTTAATTATTTACTTACTATTTACACAATGTTTATTGTATTGATTAGGTATGGTATTTATTAGGATTATTACAGACGCTTTTAGCGGTAAAAATGTAAGCATATTTCGATTAGCTATACAATAAAGCAGCATAAAATAAATAATAAAGCAGTGTTTGCAACCAGCGTGTTTTGGTCTGGAGTGTAAGGTAGCCCTTAAACTTACCCAAAAGTCCTAACACTTCAACCTTGAATTTTATTCTTGTATTATAAGCTTATTGTATTCTAACTAACCGACCCGGTAAACTTCGTATCGCTTGACATTACTGACAATTTGTATACTATATGAAGAAAATTAAAGCATTGTTGTTCCTGTTTTCTCTGCAATTTGCCAGGTTTTTCTTCTTATGATCCTAAAGTTACCTAAAATTTGTACTAATTTTCGTTCAGGCGTGATGCTACGACCACGCGGATTGGGTTTTCAGTTTTATATTTAATACTAACTGTTGCCCGCGGCGTTACTCGCGTAGTCCCACAGGAACATTACCTTAGGATAAAAACTATCCTATGTGTTAATACAAGTTACCCTCTTATTGTGTATTAAATTTCATGAAAATCGGTTGAGCAGTTTTTGCGTGAAGGAGTGACAAAGACACAAACAGACAAACTTTTGCATATATAATATTTAAAAAAATAATAGGATGGTTACTACAGATGACAATTACATAATCTTTTACTGTAAATAACGTGTATTTTTACTAACAGGAAATCCATTTGCATGTTTTACTATTAATCTTAGAGATTTTGCTAAGTTCGTGTTAGACTTGCACTTGCAGGGTTTTGTCTTAGCACCTCGGGTTCAGGTTGGCAACGAACCATTACCACCTTTGGTGCCTCTAGGCGCCATGATTACCAGGAAATTCATTTGTTTGTTTGCCTTCCAATGTCATTAAATAAAGGATATAAAAATCGTTAGTTCACATAATACATCTCTCAACCAAAATATTAACTATTTAGTCCTAATAGTTTGACAATGAAATAGCAACGACAAATGAACAAAGAGACAGACATGTCTAAACTCGCCCGGATTGGTACCACCGCCTTAACTATTCCTGCCGCCATAACGTCAATGCCTGCTGTTGACGTGTTCCGGTTGGAGGGTGAGGTAGCCGGTAAACTGACTTTTGCTCGATGCCTTATATCCCGGCCTCAGGTTGGCAACGCACCATTACCACCTTTGGTGTCTCTAGGCGACGTGAATTTCTTACCATCAGGAAATCCGTCTGCTTGTTTGACTTCCAATATTATAAAAAAAAAATTTAGTTTGAATTGATTATATCTGTGATTAAAAATAGTAAGTAAGTAATGCCAAATCAATGTAGCTGTTGCTACATATACATATATGTATTATGTTTTTTTTGGTATTATATTGTTCATTAGCATTAAACTTTTTTACCTGACTGTACTAAACAACTTCAATAATTTGATAGTGAATGAATCGTCGGTGAAAAAAATAATAAAATAAAAGGTGTCGTTTCGTCCATTGTGGATGAAAATTTTGTGGACGAAACTTCAGCAAGACCATCATCGGTTTCATTATTAACTCCACATTTTTTTGTTTGCCATTTTAAAATAAAACTTTTAGATGAAATGACTGACTCTTGACTGACTTGCCGTGAGTAGGTATATAAAATGTCGGCATGAATTCAATAACAAAGGAGTTGGACTACTGGTAGAATTCTTAATACTGTGTCTAAACTATGAGTGTTAGTAATCTATAAGTTATTATACAAGTTAGTATATAGTGTTATCTATAAGTTATTTTTGCCACACGACTAGGGATCTCTAAAAAAGCTGGTGATACATAAAATTATAAAAACTTTTGATCATCAAGCCGCAAGTTTCGCACACATTAGATAGCGATGTCTGATAAGCCAAGTCTAATGTGCCTGTTTCACGATCCGAATATGTACCTAATAGATCATTTGTGATGGGAAATGGACGTTTTAATAGATAAAAAAGTAGACAAGCCGACGATTAGGAAAAATTACAGTATTAAATATAAATAACTAGCTAACCCCGCAGACGTTGTTCTGCTAATTTTTTTTAATGTAATTTTAGTAAAAATATTGGGGTAAGTTCCTCTTGTCAATTAGGGATTTGTCAAAATCGATGTTGGCCGATTCCCAGATCTACTCAATATGCTTACCAAGTTTCACGAAAATCGGTAGAGCCGCTTCGGAGGAGTTTAATCTCGCACACCGTGAAACGAGAATTTTATATATTAGACTAGCTGCCCGTCTCAACTTCACACGGGTGGACAAACTTCTATGTCATATAAAGCTTCCTCTTGAATCACTCTATCTAATAAAAATCGCATCAAAATCTGTTGAGTAGTTTTGAAAATATATAGGTATACTTATTTATTTTGATTTTACAATAGCTTAGTTGTCTTATGATTATAATATAAAAGTATAAGTGCCATTTAATTGTAGAATCTATATGACAGAAAAAAACATGTTACACTTTTTAATAACGGCTAAACCGATTTGGCTGAAAATTTATTAGGATGTAGCTTAAAACCAGGAGACGGACTAAGGATACTTTTTATCCAGTTCGATTTTGAGGTAACTAGGAACAACAACATTTTAATTATTGACATACAAATTAAACGGGTGGAACGAAACTCTTCGAAGAAGCTAGTTAATTATAAAAAATATAATGAAAGCTTTTTACTAGCCCATGGCTATTTTTTAATTGCAATGGCATTTTTTATATCATGGAAAAAATATTTAACATTTCTGATAGTTTTTTTATTTACCTGAAAATGAACTGCTTTACTAAAATAGACCATGTATGAGCAGATAGATATCTGTGATGTATTTATATCTAGCAGACGAAGCTGCGGGATGTAGGTTATGAAATTATAATATTTTATACATACGTCTATTTTTTCAACGACAGTAATAGAAAGAGACAAAACACATTAAGACTTTGTTATATTGTTTTTTTTTTTTTATAAAAACAACCTGTGCAATACAAAAAACATAAATTTTTTGTGTACTACAACTCTAGTATTATTTATGGTCCTTTACCCTTGAAAAACCATCGTCTTTTGTCAAGGCGAAGTTACCGCTACCAAAAAACAATGTCGTTAAAGGAATCCTTTGATGGCAACGGGTCTGTCGCAATCTGGTTTTCTTTGGAGATAGGATCTTTATTGCTTCTCTATATGTCCAGATGAGAGATAGTTTTTTTCCAATAATTAACACTAAGCGTTTGATATAATGCAGCTAATATCAGATAAGGTTTTCGGTATATCGTTTACAAAACACGTAAGATATTAAGTTTCGTTTCATTTTTGGCAAATGGAATTTTTTGAAAAATGTTGAATTTAAAAAAAATAAACCGTTTTATTTTTTATGAATGATGAAAAAGCGATAAGATCGCCTTTTTGCACCTAAGTTAAACAGTATAGGTGAAAGAGTATGTATTCATTCATTCATTCAAAAATTTAAATATTTATATATCTACATTGCGTAATTTTTGCAATCTCAAATTGTGATGTTTTTGGTAATTTTGCTGTGCACTTGCTAATTTCAAGCTATCACTATCTTCTTTCAACGGCAGTAACAAAAAGAGACAAAACACTTTTACTGCTGTCAGATTAGTTTGGTACAGACTTTTATCAATTCCTCGGAAAACGTTGATTACAATTGATACAAGTTGACAAGTCCGAATAAATCACATATTTTCCATTTCCATTCCTTTTCTTTCTGTTTCATTGGAAAAAGATAGCACCAATGTAAAGTAAGTACCTACAGTTACCACGACCTCCATTGTGTACAATACTATTACTTACTAAAATTCTCTATTACACTAATTACAAAGGCGAACTTACTCACAGAGTAAGTAATAAGTACTATATACCTAATACTACTAGGCATTTTGTCCCAATATACTCTAGTTTACTGTGACACTTGGGTTGTTCCCATATTACCTGAAACTAAACTTAGGAGCAATACAACAACAATGAAGAGTAGTACATACATACATACGTATCGTCACGGCAAGTCCCTTACGGGGTAGGCAGAGAGTATCGACTGCCAAACTTCATGTTCCTTGCAAACCTGCCTGGCTTCCTAATTCATAACCCTTTCCGTACACCGTGGATTTGACACCGCTTTCGGACAACACCCTGAGACTTGGTCTTCCCGGATAGCTCCATCCATTCACATTCCTCAGATGGGACAACAAAAATGTTTAAATGTTCAATTTTGCAATGAAAAAAACAACTTTTCTCGGTATTGGATATGTACCCAGTTGGCGATAGGCTTGTCACCTACCACCTGCCACCTAGGACTTAGTGTCTTCGGCTAGTGGTAACTCGTAGGTGCCCTGGTTGTTCCTCTGACTACCTTATGTACGTGAGCTTGAGAGAAAATAAATGTCAACATTTAAATTCTCTTCAATAACAATAACAAATTAAATTCTTCTCAATAACAATAACAAAATCTTCTAAAAATACAGATATGGACGCGTGAGAGAAAGCTATGTTTATAAATGAACAAAAATATAAAATGATATAATCTGTGCAAACCCAGGCTTTACGCTCATAAAATGATTGAACTTTGATGTTGAGTTTTGGCGCCATCGAGAGAAAAGATGGTCGAATTTTTTTTATGATTATTGAATATCGTGTTGATATTGAATGAAATTATTCAATTTTGGTGGCATTTTGTACAATTTTGTTCAGTGAAAGTGCACAAACGAAATCATCATGAAGAAATTAGCGTATCGTGTATTTCCTCGTTGCCGCCAATTACATGAGCTTGAGAATGAGGCCACTGCTTTACCCAAGAGCCTGACATGACTTACTGACGACTTATGACTGATGACTAATACTATGTGATGAAAATTGATAAAAAAATTGATGCAAATTTCTACTTGACTAATGGCAAAATACTAAAATCTTAAGAAAGAAAGAAATGTTTGATGTTCGATAAGAGGAGTCTCTTCAAAACATCACCACATATCTAGGTAATGACAGTAAAGAGCTGTCCAGAATCTTTCCTTCATCTTTTTCCGTGGTCTTTATCAAATGAAAAAAAACAGTGCAGGTAAACCTACACTAAAAGTATAAAGAAGATAAATTTAACAGGCTCCGCAACTACTAGAACGATTTTAAACCTATTTACCATTATAAACCTACAGAACTCTGTTCTTTTTTTAATTAACTAATGTTTCAATACAGTGTCGCTGAACATAATCTATATTTATTCCCAAAAAAAAATACATGTCCACTCGTACCAAGCCGAGACTGACTTAAATAAAAAAAGAGTCGTTGACGGTGGTTATAGTCTCAAATTATTTCCGGGCTTTACTTATTATCTACCAGTTAGACTTAGCTTTTTTTTATCATAACTTCTATCAAACATTACTAACTACCTACCTAGACGACACGGTTAACCTTACCTTTTGAAAGAACAAAAAAGTATTAGCTAAATTGATCTCTTCGTTTAAGCCAGATATGGGGATTAATTTATATTTTCATTTATTTAGGTATATACACCTAAATAAAAACGTGTTCAATATCAGTCTAGTTTTTCGAGAGGCAAAACACAAAGATATAAACCGAATATTGTTCTGGGATCAGAAAAGTCCCAGTGACTTTTCGCATTTTTTAATACCTTCAACATAAAACACTTTTTACCATTTATTAAAATAATTGGGTTTCACCAAACCCTAAAAATTTAAAGTAGATGTTAGACAGATAGGTGCGTAACTCGTTTCGATTAGGGTTAAAAGTAGCTTTTACCCAAAATTGTCCGGTGAAATTATAAAAACCGCGAAGTTAGCAATATATTGTTATTCATTTAAAAACCTAATTATAATACACACACAGAAATTATACCACAAAAACGATTCGTTGCGTGGAAAAAAGACAAAACTAATCTTTGTATTTTTAATATTTGTATGGATTATTTATCTGTATCATTACTCATTACAAGTTAGTAATGAGAACCAATCATACAAACTTCGCTAACAAACATTCAACAAGTCACGACATCGTAAAACCCCAAGTAGGTATTAAAATCTCAGTATTTTTATGAACACCAGCTTGTATTGAAAAACAATAATAAAAGCCATTGTATTTCAAATGTTAAAAATGATAATGACATTTATTCTTTGATCCCGAACACCCAAAACCGTAAAACTCTATTAAATTATTGTAGATTTTCTGGGAATATACTTAATTTATCTATTCCGAGCCACTAAACTGTAACGTGGGTTAAATAAAAAACAAACGAAGGTGCGGCCTGTTTTTTCACTTGACAACACTGAACGTCAGTTTTTATGGAAGCCATTTTGAAAATTAAATTATAGGTTATAATTTTAATATGATAGCTGTATGATATATTTTATTAAAAAATGTTTACCGAGATATCTTATCTATGTTTCAGGGTTTGATTTAAACGATGGTGTATGAGGATGCACAAAGGCTTTTATTGGATTAAAAAATAATAGCGGCCTCTTTTATTTACAAAAAAGGATAACCTTTTTTGTACAGATAATGTTTTTAATAATTTAGCTAGAAAATATGAGTACAATAGATTAGCATAAGACTAACGTTAGTTATACCTGTTTTTAATCCCGAAAGAAGTAACCCTCGGTAATACAAGATTGACGTGTCTGTATGTTAGTGTTTGTCTGGATCATCATAACTTTTGAACGAATGAACTGATTTGGGTGCGGATTTTTTAAATGGTTCTCTTTTTTTAATAGTTTTTTTTAAATGGTTGATCGGAATGGTTGTTAGCTGCATTACAAATAGGTTATGTTGTGGTTACAAATTTTTTTTAATATTAGAATTATAGTCATGGCTTATGGTCTTACCATTGTTGTATTTCTTATGGAATAAGAGCTGTTGTTTTGTATGACAAATAATAGTACTGAAACTAGTATATTTGTTTGCTTTTTAGTTTTGAAAATAATACACAATATGTTGCGTGCTAGTTTAAACAAACTAGTAGATTGGCACCTGTACACTGAAGTACAAGCTATCAAATAATGCAGAAAAAAAAATTCTATTGCAGTAGTCTTCATACTTTTCTGGTCAATGCCAAGGGTCATAGCGGACAATGTGGGTGCCATCGCTAGGCCGCAAAGTAGGTATGTGACGGCCTGAAATAAGGTGGCGGCGGCTCTTTTTAACTAGCTTAGAAAAAGGAAGGAGGTTATACAGGGTTACTGGTAACTAACGCATAACCTTTCTAGGGTGGCATTAGTACTTTAAAATCAACATCTTTTGTTCTACAATATTTTGAAAATCGCGAAAAAATAATTTGATTCGCCATACATTTTGTCAGAGGACGATGAACTTTTTGTACCCTTTATTTTCAAATCCTACATATTTTCAATGTTTGTTTATTAATTTCTTCATTTCTAAACCAATTTTCTGAGGTTGTATTGCCACTGTCTGGATCTGATGAGGGGATCCCAGAGAGTACTCAATTTTTGTGTCCCTAATATACTGATATACTGAAATTGAAGAGGGTTTTTTCGGTTTAATTTCGCTTAAATTATTAGTTAAGTTACGCAACAGCCACTGGACCTGCTGCGAAGGCACCATGAAGTTATAGACTACTTCTGGAGTTTAGACTCCCAACAAAGAAATGATTTATAGTATCTTCACACCCTTTTCCTCAGAGAGGTAGGCAAAGGCATAACCAAGGCACCCACTACTAGCCGTAGACAGCAAGTCCCACAATCTGATAGGTGGCAAGCCTAACGCCAACCGGGCATATATCCAATCTGGGGCAACGTCATCTTTATTAGAAAATCCAAAATACAAAAATTTGAAATGTATTTTTTTTTAATTTCTAGTTTCATTAAGCAATAGACCACTACTGGAGGTTACACTCCTTACGAAAAACTGATGTCATTTTCAAATATTGCTGACTCTCTCTAATATATCGGCCTCTCTTTCAGAGAGTCTTGTGAAGTCAATTAAGAAAGTCAAAATGAGAGAAAGGCTAGTACATTAGAGAGAGTCTGCAATATTTGGAAACTATATTGTTTGTCAGTAGTGTAACCTTCAGTAGTATTTTTACGACATTGGAAGGCAAACAAGCAGACGTATTCCCTGATGGTAAGAAATTCACGCCGCCTAGAGACATCAAAGGTGGTAATTGTCTGTTACCAACCTAAGTCCAGTATGTTAGGCCTCAAGCAAAAGTAAGTTTACCGGCTAACTTACCCTCCGAACCGGAACACGCAACGATCATTATGGCGGCAGGAATAGGTACCACGGTGGTTCCAATCCGGGCGAGTCGCTGCTTAACTCTACCGCCTAGTCAGATGTCACGGTGTTAGTGTCAGTGAGCCTATGCTCGGCTTTTACGAGCTGCCTGGCAAGAAGGCAGATGGTTTAGTCTGCAAAGAACCGGACCAACACGGGGAAATTGCAACTTAGTTTGTCGCTGACCGCAATTTGACGACCATCTATTGTGTGGTTGTGGCCACATTTATCTCAATATATCTAGAGAGTTAAGCTGCTAGTTCGCCATCTTAAAATAAAAAAAACTACACTCTAAGTTAGTCCGATGTTTGAGATCTTAGCTAGTACAGACCATCGCCAGCTCAAACTCAAACTGAAATTATACTTATTTTGTAGGTAAGGCATCTTACTCTTAAAACATGTCAATGTTACTTACATAAATAAAGTTGTCCATACACAAATAATTACATCACAAAATAAACTTAACAATAGTTACCATTTTAACAGATTATTATTAACATAGTGACTACCCATAGTAATCTAGATACTACGTATAATGAAATTATAACCATACTATTTATGGTAGATTTGATATTTTCCATCGTCGGCACTTGGTAAAATTTCCAAATATTCATATTTTTAAAGAAAGAAACACTTGTACTGTTTTACTTATCACTTATATTTTATTATTTTGTAATTAATAGCCTACCGGTTTCGCTTATACAGCATCATCAGGGCTAAAACTTAAACTACTACTACTTACTACTACTAGAGTGCTTTAAGTTTTAGCCCTGATGATGCTGTATAAGCGAAACCAGTAGGCTATTAATTACAAAATATTAAATTCAAAGTGATAAGTAAAACAGTACAAGTGTTTCTTTCTTTAAAAATATGAATATTATGGTAGAGTTTAACAGCGACTCACCCGGATTGGCACCACCGCCTTACCTATTCCTGCCGCCATAACATCATGACGTGCTCCGGTTCGGAGGGTAAGGTAGCCGGTTAACTTACTTTTGCTCGAGGCCTAACATTCCGGCCTCTGGTTGGCAACGCACCATTACCACCTTTGGTGTCTCTAGACGGCGGTAATTTCTTACCATCAGGAAATCCGTCTGCTTGTTTGCCTTCCAATGTTATAAAAAATATACAGACAGTACAGAAAGCTACCGACATTCCACTCAGTTTAAGAAGGCCCAAGTTGAAACCATACAAGAAGCTCGAGACCTAGTTTGCCCGTAAATACTAATACTGTTACATAAATAATGAAGCATTACTTAGTGTCATTTTTTTTCAAATTCCCACATTATGATTAGACAGACAGATATACAACCAGTTTCAGTTCGGAGGGTAAGGTAGCTGGTAAACTTACTTTTGCTCGACACCGCCCTCAGGTTGGCAACGCACTATCACTACCTTTGGTGTCTCTAGGCGGCGTGAATTCTTACCATCAGGAAATCCGTCTGCTTGTTTGCCTTCCAGTGTTAAAAAAAAATACAGACAGTACATAAAAATAAAGCTACCGACTTTCTACTCAGTCTAAGAAGGCCCAAGTTGAAACCATACGAGAAGCTCGAGACCTAGTTTGCCCGTAAATACTAATACTGTTACATAAATAATTTAGCATTAATTAGTGTCATTTTTTTCAAATTCCCACATTATGTTTCAATTATGTTTGTTTCTGTACCTCAGATAATTAAAGTTTAGCACCTGAGAGAATGTTTTGTCAGGTCGTTTATCTTTGAACAATGTGAGATGCGGAGAAAACAGAAGCCAAATTTTACTCTCGTTTATTGTCCCACAAGCGAATAATATCATAAAAATCCTAATATTACGTTTAATTTTATAATACAATAAAGACCCAGCAACTTTATTTTGGGACTAGACAACCATCGCGGACACCATAGATTTCACAGGTGCGTTGATATATTTTTGCTTATATTTTAGGCCATGCTAGTCTAGACGATTGGGTTTACCCAACTTACAGACATCGAGACTGCTTTCTTTAAAATGCCTAACTGTTACCCATTTATAAAATCTTTATCTAAATGTCCGTTACTATAATTACAGTAGTACCCAATTTAATTAAGTAATTGAATATTATTGCAGATGATTGGGATTACCCAACTGATAGACTTCGAGAATGTTTACTATGTATGGCCAGATAACTATTACCCATTTATAAATTACCCGTAACCCGTAAATCAAACAGAAACCCGTAAAATCGCACAGAAAAACAATCAATACACAAAATTTTCACCGTTAGAATTGTTATTTTTACGGATCTCAGGATTAGATTTTTTGAAATCCTTATATCGGCGATACCTGATGATTGTCACCTGTGTGAGTTAGCGGTCTGGTATTGGCTTTGAGGTCATGGTGTTATCCCTATTTCGCATGGGCATCCAGTCAGTGGTGACATCCGTTCAGGTTGGTGATTTTTTTTTATTGTGTAGGTTATTGTCTGGAAAAGCTTCTTATGAAAATGAAAAAAAAATAAATGAAAAAAAAACAATACTTTAATCCATACTAACTATTACTTAGTTAATGGTCAAGCGAAACGAAGCTTGCCAGTTCGGTTAGTACAATATACAAGTACATAAACATAACTCTAAAATTAATCTACACTTAGAATCGAAGAATGATCATTTAATACCTTCTTCATCTAACTGTTGGATACAATTAAAACCGTTATTTCTATTAACAGGTGATGAACATTTTCGTCATAACAAAAGCATTGAGGTCCACCTCCAACAATAGGCTTCTCTACAAGCGAGGCGCAACAGATGCCACAATGGAGCCGAATGATTAATAGTGCCAGCCTACGTTTTACATGTGAAAATTAAAAAAAAAACATTTCGCCTTTTATTTATTATGACGACGCCAGCATGTCTGCAACAGACCGATTCGAATTTCGAAGGCCGATCATTAATTATATTTTGTCTTACTCACGCATTCCATCTACGAATTCGATTTGATCTATAGATCAGATATAAAGATCTATCGATCACGCGCGTTTGAATCTAATTTATTCATTTAGCCTCGTGTTTTTGCAGGCACAACCATAGCCATGAGCTTTAATATTAATGAATCATTGTAAACTAAATTTACTCTTATTTTTAAAAATAATGATATACCTTTTAATATTGTAATATTATATACAATAATATATGTATATATATTATAATATTACCACAATTTCATCAAACATCTAATCCTTCAGCTACAAATATTTAGTTAGATTATTTTAAATATATTTTAAAACATACACAATTTTATTGATCATCTGTAGGGTTATCTATCATCAACAAAAAGAAAACTGGTTTTTTCCAATTTTCTTATAAAAAAAAAGTTGCTCGTTGCATACGTGCCTGGTTGGCGATAAGGCTTGCCACCTATCTCATTGTGGGACTTAGTGTCTTCAGCTAAACGTGGGTGTCCTGGTGGTGCCTCTGCCTCTCTTTGGGGATATGGGCGTGAAGATACTTTATCTATAGGGTTGTCATGTCATTTTAGGTAGTCTTTATACAACACTGTTTAATTATTGACATTTAAATAATAAATAACAATAAAACATTTTATCAGAATCGTTGAATTTTTTAACTTAATAATAATAATCCATTAATACTGTTTCCAAGACTACCTTAAGTTTACCTCGATTCCAATTTCCAAATTGTACGAAATTGAGCTAGCTTCAAGAGTAATCCTACTGACCATTGTGTTAAAAATATTAATACAGTCTTATTTAATTAAATTAAAATTAGTTTAGTTTGTGCTCAGCAGAATTACCACCATCCTCGTCGGGAATCAAACCTAAAACTCGGTCGGTGTCATTACTTACACGCTAACCCTTCAGCCAAAAAACTAAGGAAGCATTTAAATAAATTATTGCTCAATAAAAGTTTTTGACCTATTATTTTAACTTTACTGAAAACTAGCCGACGAAGTTCGTTCACTTGGTACACAACACTCTCTGTTTATCCTGTAGGGAGGCCTTGACGTGAAGATATGTTACCGGCCAAACCCTATAATAGCCTGAACTAATTTTTCCTATTGGGGCTAGGTCGAACTATGTAGTTCAGCCTAGGCTATACCAGTTCATCCGATCGTATATAGGACGAACTAGCTTAGCCTAGGCAAAACTAGTTTATTCTGAAATCGGGTTTGGCCGGTAATATATACATTTAAGCTGACCTTTACATTCGACTGTTTCTCTACATTCCGGATTTCAAGTTTATATAGTCTATAATTTCTAAACTACACAAAAACGGGATAATTTGTAATGCAAATATCTATTACAAATCAACAAATAAATTAAATCGGATTACTCGTTATTGAATTTTACCACAATTTACTCATTTTGTCTTTCACCACTTTGATAAAAGATAAAAATTGCCTTAGGACTTACTTCCACGGCCGGATTTATAAGTCTGGAGGCCTTGGGGCAAGAAAGGAGTGAAGATCTTCAAATTAGGGCCCTTTTTTTTAATTAATTGAATAATTTTTATCAGATTTTTTTTCTTTTAATATTTAAGAACAATATACTCATATTTGTATTACAAAGTACTGTAGCTAAAGTTAAAACGTAAATAGGCTAATTTACCTTTTGTCTTTTACCCCTCTACCACAAAAACCCCTTTAGTGATCGGGATAAAAAGCGTCCTAGGACTTACCTCCAGAGCCGAATTTAGATGTCTGTGGAGACTCGGAGTAACAAAGGAGTGGAATCTTGTGTCCGCATTTTTTTTCAAATAAATTGAACATTTTTATCAATCGATTCTTCAAATAAATTGAACATTTTTTTTCAGTCGATTTTTCAAATAAATTGAACATTTTTTTCAGTCGATTTTTCTACTAATATTTAAGAACAATATAATAATGTTTGTATTACAAAGTATTGTAGGTAAAATTAAAACGTGAAAAAAACATCAAAGGCGAGGCGATTGGAAGGCGAACAAGCAGACGGATTTCCTGGTGGTAAGAAATTCACGCCGCCTAGAAACACCAAAGGTGGCAATGGTGCGTTGCCAAAGCAAAGGAAAGCAGATGGTCTATTCTACAAAGCAACCCGGATCAACACGGGGAGTAAACCCTTATTTGTAAACCCATCAAGTTTGGACTCGTTAGATTCGATTATAAATCTGTTCATATTTTCTAATAACGAGGACTTCCTGTCAAGAACCTAATGAAAGCACTAATTAATAAACCTGCGCATGCTTTTATAGACATTCAAAGGTTGCTGCATACTTCAGTCAAAATATTAAATTTCCTACTAGACTAATAATAATGAAAATTGTCTAAATTTTGATGTAAGTAAAACAAAAATACCCAATGTAATTTAGCTAGAAATAGTTTCGTAATTTGGAAACAAACTTAAGTACACCTTAAACCGAGAAATAAAAAGAAAGATGCTTATAGATTAGACCAAGTTACAAGTTAACTAATTTTAAAATATCAATATACTCAATCAAAATACATACCGCTATGCTACGAAATTTACCATATATATATAAATAAATAAAACAATTAACTTACAAATATTTCAACAGTTAAAAAGCAGTTTCATAGAAAAGGATCACTTTATCAGGATCTAACTAATTATCTGTAAACAATATTTCATCTCCAAAGATGGCATGACGCAAGGTAACAAAAAACAAAAGATCGAAATGGCCGCGCCAAAACCAAAAAGTCCAATCCAAAACAAATAAAAGCTAAACAAAAAATGAGGTCGGTTAATAAGCTGGATGACATTTGGGAATTTGAAAAATTCATTCCGAGCATTATTAATAACGTTTGTGAATTATGTTTTATCCTTAAAACATTTAATGTGATGCTTAAATTAGTATATTTACGCCCTTATCCGATATAGATGAGATAAAGAGAACTAAGAGACATTAGAAAGCTATTATGTTATCAGAAATTTACTTGGTATTATTTTAAAATAATTTAAGCTCATTAAAGCTAAAAAAATCTACCCCTTACATTTCACTATCACGTCGCGATTTAATAGTTATTTTTTCAGAAGACAGCTAATGATTCCGAGATGGTCCGAAAATCCACATACGTTTCATCGACGTCCCAGTAGTTGTTTTCGAGTTATGTTTAATCCATGTTATCCTAGTGACATCATTAATAATGAAATAACGATGATATCAAGATAAAAAAAATTGTGTGTGTACTCATCTACACGCGTTAGAAGTTATACTTCTTCGGCGTAATAAGATAAAAATCTTTTTAAAAATGTTATCTTTTGCCTTATTTTACATTTGTAGACAGAATGACACTAATCATAGAAAAAAGGTATTTAATACATTAAAAGTTTTATTATAATGCATTACTTAGTTAAATAAAGTTTATTTAATATTTAAGGTACCTTTTTTTGAAAAACTAAAATGTTATCTATAGCTAACTTCATCATGTCGGTTTTTCGTGACGGTGTGCGCGCGCATCGTAAAAATTTACCCTCATCATTTTTCCTATCGCGCCAAAAGAAGTATAACTTCAAAAATTGCATTATTAAGCATTACTCGAAGACCACTACTTAAATCATGATAATATTTATACGGGACCAACTCGGAAGCATAACCTATTTTTTAGAAAGAATCATTAAAATCGGTTTGTTTTTGGCCAAGAAGTCGCGAACAAACATACAAAAAACATGCAATCAAATTAAGATCTTTCTCTTTTTTGGAGCCGGCTATAAAAAAGGTACACTTAAGCAGCAAGCTGTACTTCCATACTTTCAGTAAAAAAGACAGAGTCATGTATAGATTAGTCATTACAGAAACTAAGATTTAATTAATTTAATGAATAAGATTGCGGAGTGTGCAACACAATTAAAGAATCCTTAAAAATCAAATAAATATTTTACTGGGCAAGCAATCGAAACTTCTTTTTTAAGTTATAGAAAATACACATTAAGTAATTATGTGTTTGTCTAGATACGAATATCTCTTAGTCTAGTACTTTGTATATACTGTTTATTTATAATTAAAACACATTCAATGACTTGAAGCGGCATTTATAATTTTCATCGCAATTTCATAAGCACCTGCAGTCATAAGTTACGTTTACTAAGGCACTTGATTGATATGATGACGCACCTTTTATGTTAACACAGGTCTTTAAATAATTTAAGCGCAGTAAATCTGCCAAAAACGGGGAATTGCCACGTCGTCTAAGTATAAGAAAATGTGTTTATCTCTAAAATCACTTGTCAGATCATTATAAGAATGTCATAACCTTTCGAAAAAAGAACGATCAAAATCTATTCCTTAGAGGGTATAACAATGTCTAAATTTAGTTTCGGTAAAAGAACTATCAAAATCTGTTCCTTACCAGTTATGACAATTATGAAATATAGGTGATAAATAATTAAAAATCACTTGTCGGATCATGATAAAATGTCATAACCTCCTGAAAAGGGTAGCCTACCTTGGATGTACGTACTTAGACAGTATGACGGTAAGAAGAGACGCACCACGACCACATAGCCTATGATCCACCACATACCTTCGAAACAACACAATTTCAAACAAATCTATGGACTTTTTTCATCCGTCACTCCATCGTTAATTATCCATAAAGATTTTATATGGATTTGCGGTGGATAAAACTACGAATTAATTTTTAATAGCGACCTGCCTATAAAGTTGCGACGCGACGCACCAGTAACATCAATGAAAGAAGAATACTAAATAGAGAAGAAGAGCCATTTACTCATTCGCTATGTTAAGAAAAACTAACTTGCCATTAAACATTACTCCTTATTTCAAAAGAGAAGGCCTTAGAAAAACCCCCATCAATTAACCCTTGCCACTTTTTGCACTTGTACGAATATGTTTTATTGGCGTACAAGTCGTTTTGTATGCGTCGACGCAGCGTGGTCTTGTTCCGAAGACTGCTTCTTCGTAAGGCCTGGATGGCGTGATAGGAAATAATTTTATAAGGACCTTTAACAATATGTCAAACCTTATTCATTTTTTTCTTGCTTTCAATAAATAATACGTTCGCGTATACATTGTTCGATTTCGAGCGAGACGCGGCTTTGAGACGATATTTCTTTAAATTTCTTTATTTACATAAAAAAACTTACAAAACGAATTCTTTATGCATTTTGAGAATGCATTTGTTATTATGGGAGAATCATAATGTGATTATTGTTTTGCGAGCTTTAAAATGATTGATGGTCGCGTGTCAGGGATTATGAAGTATTACGGTGTTTGAATTTCATGCCATAAGGATTCCATAACAAAATGAAATATCGATTATAGTAATTGATTTATAGAAGAGCCTCGCCGGTTTTTCTATAGTTCTGACATAATGGTCACGAGTTTAGACAAGTTTTGTTAATATTAGATCGCGCAAGCAAAATTATCTGCAAAAGAATATGTCTTTTACAGGCACCATAGATGTTAAACATGCGTTGATATACTCAGGTACGAATATTAAACGTCTATAGTAAGCAAGCTTACAAAATGATCTGCAAAAAAAAATATATATCTTTTACAGGCACCATAGATGTAAAGGATGCGTTGATATAGTCAAGCATAAAGCATGGATATTAAACGTCTATAGTAAGCAGGTTTAAAGAATACACACTATCTCCTATTTCTCCTAAACACTTAACGGTAAGCACTTATGTTACAGCTTTAGGAATATTATTGCTAGGTTCAAAACAATCTTTACGTGAAAATAATTAACTAAGTTTGAAATAATTGAATAAATGTTGGAATTCATATCTTAATACCTACCCAAAGAGTATCGATAAGACTGTCGAGCTTACTGTATAAGTAAGTTTTACCTGCGCTTAGTTTGTATGTAAAGGTCATAGAATTATGGCACAAAACCTGGACTCCAAAAACTTAACTGGACAGTTATATGTATATCTTATTAGAAGCAACTTTGTTACTTAAATATCCACCAATGACCTTTGAAAACGATTGCTAATAACCATTTATTCCTTACTTTTCCATTTATTACTTATTTTATATTAACGCCTGTAGAAAAAAAACTTTCTATGACTATTTCAGCCTAAGCCGTTATTAGAATATTTTTAGTAGGTATTATCATAAAGTTATAAATTTTAAAGAACCTTGACCTATCCGTTAATTGCAGCTAAGAAATATGTCAAAAACATTAGTTTTTAAATAAAAGGAAAGGAATAGTTTAGGAACTGTGGTTCCACAGATACAAAGACACACACAGATATTTTTTCCTGCCGCCGTTACGTCATGACGTGTTCCGGCTCGGAGGGTAAGGTAACCGGTAAACTTACTTTTGCTCAAGGCCCAACATCCCGACCTCAGGTTGGCAACGCACCATTACCACCTTTGGTGTCTCTAGGCGGCGTGAATTTCTTACCAACAGGAAATCCGTCTGCTTGTTTGCCTTCCTATCACATAAAAAAAAAGATAATCTTACAACGCTCCTCTTTCTTCGTAGAGTGTAAAATAGGCAATGCAAGATGCGGTTTCAAGGAAAAGTACAGCAGAATTCAAGAGTCATCATCATCGGGTTAAGCTTGGTTGCTGCTAGTGATTGAAAGTGGAAACCCAAAGTCCGCGTTCCTATTCTTACTTTTCACTTAGCTTGGTCTTCCATATCCCTCACAGTGGACTTATTATGGGACACATGCCTTGTTTCCTGATATCTAGCCAACGTTTCGTGGACGACCTTTTATTTCAGCGCCTATAATACGCCTTACGACTTTGGTTAACTATATAGCCAGCCAGTTTACGCAAAATATGACAGTTTCAACATGAACGGTGGTCATTCTTCAGTTTATTCGCTATACAAACTAAACATGTGACTAAACGCTTGTTGTCGTGTATTATACATCAAATTCAGAAATTTCTCTCATTATTTTACCCGTTAAAAACAATTACTATGACACCGATTTTCAGGTTACTTTACAATTTTGACAGCTTAAAGTTTTTTTTTTTTAATTAGGTATTAACACACACTGTATTCTTTTTCTATTTTTTAAGAATCGTATGCGTTTAAAATCAGATACTAAACTCTTTTCAATGAAAAACTTTACTTAATTTAATTAAGACTTCTTTGTTGCAAGTAAATATCATGAATGTTCTTTTTTCCGCGTGATAGGATCAGGCATTAAACGCAATGAGCCGCTATCGGACAATGCCGGACAAATTAATATTTCCCGCCTTCTATTACCTGTAGATGTTACTTTTAATTTGCTCTATTGGTGCTTTCGACACGGTCGAACATCAAGACGCTGGTTATTTTAGTGTTTCTTCAATTTGACAGAGGTCAAAGCACGAACATTAAATATTAAAAATGACCAGTGGGGTTACTCTTGAGTCTCGATTTCATGCAAATTGGGAATTAGAATCAAGTATGTCATTTTAGGTGGGTTCTCTTAAACACAGTACCAGCGAATCATTAAAATTTAGCTCCAAAAAGTTTAACGAATCCTATAAAATAACTTATTGTTTATCACTACATAGTATAAAACAAAGTCGCTTCCTCTGTCCTTAAGTCTCTTTGCATGATTAAATCTTTAAAACTATACAACGGTTTTATTGCGGTTTTTTTAATAAATAAAGTGATTAAAGAGGAAAGTTTTTATGTATATTTTATGCCCGTGCGAAACCGGGGCGGGCCGCTAGTTATTAACTAAACTAAAACATTCGAAAGTATTGTGTTCAAGAGTACCCAAAATAACATATTATCCAATTCTAGTTTCTTATTTTCATAAATTCGTGATTCAAGAGTAACCCTAAATATATCAAAATTTTAATTATTTTTACCAACTGTCCTGTGTAGTAGTGTGTAGTAACGAATCTTTTATCACACTTCGGCATTTTTTTATCCTATTGCATTTATAAAATTATGCAATCATTGTTAACGAAATGTTAATTATTGTTTCTATTTGCAAAGTATCTGTCAAATTAACTGCATGGTTAATGTATATATAAATATATAAAGCGGGTATATTATATGCGAAAACTGTTTGTGTGTGACGGATTGTTGGATGTCGATGAGGTTTTTGAAGTTATACTTCTTTTGGCGCGTTAGGAAAAAATGATGAGGGTAAATTTTTACGAAGCGCGCGCACACCGTCACGAAAAAACCGACATGATGAAGTTAGCTATAGATAACATTTTAGTTTTTATTAAATATTAAATAAACTTTACTTAACTAAATAATGCATTATAATAAAACTTTTAATGTATTAAATAGGTACCTTTTTTCTATGGTTAGTGTCATTTGTCTACAAATGTAAAATAAGGCAAAAGATAAAATTTTTAAAAAGATTTTTATCTTATTACGCCGAAGAAGTATAACTTCTAACGTGTGTCTAAAGTAAACACCCAATTTTTTTTTTGAAAGCTGACGCGATCGAAAAGGTTCTTAGTAGGGATGATAAGTTGGTTTGACTTCGATTTCGATAAGTCGGAATTCCCGATTGTTTTCACGCCTTATGTTCCAACTTCAGCTCCGTTACTTTTTAATCGGAGTTCAAATATGGTTATGATAGAAGCCTCTATCAATCGTTACGCAAGTCGCATTGGTAAGCTTTATCCGACCAATTTAAAGACCTCTATATTTTTGTCAAATTTATGTCATTTTCTAACTGTAATAAGAAACGTATTAATTGTTAATTGTTGTTGTAAAATTGTTACATTTAATTAGAATTATGAAGATTGACTATTATTGTTTTTATTTACCTTATAAAATATATTTCCCCGTATTTGTCCGGGCTCCTTTGTAGAATAGACCATCTGCCTTCCTTGCCCGGCAGCTCGTAAAAGTCGAGCATAGGCTCGCCGTCACTAACACCGTGACATCTGACTAGGTGGTAGATTTTAGCAGCGACTCGCCCGGATTGGTACCACCGCCTTACCTATTCCTGCCGCCATAACGTCATGATGTGTTCCGGTTCGGAGGGTAAGGTAGCCGGTAAAATTACTTTTGCTCGAGGCCTAACATCCCAGCCTCAGGTTGGCAACGCACCATTACCACCTTTGGTGTCTCTATGCGGCGTGAATTTCTTACCATGAGGAAATCCGTCTGCTTGTTTGCCTTCCAATATCATAAAAAACCTCTTCTGATATATTATTTCCTACTTCTCCGAGTCTCAAGTTAAAGCAGTTTAAGAACTATGCTTCCGACTTTGGTTCCGTTAAAATTACCTTCATTATATCAATAGTTCTTAACTACATTATATAATACGGGTTTTATTTAAA
Source organism: Calephelis nemesis (assembly GCA_002245505.1). Taxonomy (NCBI): domain Eukaryota; kingdom Metazoa; phylum Arthropoda; class Insecta; order Lepidoptera; family Riodinidae; genus Calephelis; species Calephelis nemesis. The sequence goes on along the minus strand of NJDD01001718.1, from coordinate 52,285 downwards.
GTCCATCATCCAAAAGAAAAGGTTTTGGCGGGGTATAGCGAACAGTCTTAGTTTTAGGATTATTTAATTTGTAAATGACAATAAAAAGTACTATGTAGTACCTACGTGGAAAAATATAGTATGTTAATACTTGTAACCTTATCAATAAAATTTAGGTAGAACTATTTTTAAAGTACACGTGTAACATCCATCGCTCGCTAGTATCAGGGAAATTTAATTGTAGGAATATTCCACTATTTGACTGGTATCTAGGCAATGACCTAGAAGAATAATCTGCAATCTAAAGTAGGTAGGTTCTTAAATTCAAATTGCTTATATCCATATCAGTAAGGTCAGGTCAAAATATAGGTACATCCGAATTGGTGCCACCCCCTTACCTTGTTGGGGTTCCGTAGCCAAATGGCAAAAAACGGAACCCTTACAGATTCGTCACTTATTTCCAAACTATAAGAACTACACTGCTAAACTTGGTAAGTAGATGTATTCAGTAAACGACATTCAGATTTTCACACAAAAATAGAAAAAAAAAATATTAATTTTGGGAATTTCTAGCGGTTCAATTGTTGGACTTAACTGCATGAGGTCCCAGGTTCGAATTCCGGGTCGGGCAACAAAAAGAAAATTGGGTTTTTCCAATTTTCTAATAAAAAAATGTTGCTCGGGATTGGAAATGTACCCGGTTGACGATAGGCTTGCCACCTATAACATTGTGGGACTTAGGCTAGTCGTAGGTGCCCTGGTAGTGCTTCTGCCTACCTGTTCGGGGATATAGGCGTGAAGATACTTTTTTTCCCATATTTGGAACTAAAACTCATTTTTTATCAAATTCATACGTGTTTTTACAGACAGGTCTTTAAAAATTATATTGAAGTTTTGATAAGATTTGATATAGGATATCACTTTTTTCGAAACTGAATAATTTGCGTGACAGACACTTCCGAAGTGGTAAGCTGTGTCCCCTCTATACTTCTATAAAAAAGAATGATATAACAAAAAAAATGATGTACGTCACCATATAGGTATGAATACTTCCACTGAAAATTAATTTGAACGAGATCAAATTCGTATTTTTTTATTATTTGTTTATATTGTTTATAATATATGAGTTTGTAAGAATGAATAGATGTTTATTACTCTTTTACGCAAAAACTCTTGAATGGATTCAGGTGAGACTTTACAGGAATATAGTTCATACATTAGAATAACATGCAGGCTACAATTAACATAAAAAATATGTAAGTTCTAATATTTTAGTCAAAATCATAAAATCTATCCAAATGACCTCCTGAAAAAAAAGTAGCTCAATAAAGAGTATCTTCACTCCGGAAAAAGTAGGCTGAAGTAAAACCAGGGTATCAATGACTAGTCGAAAACACTAAACCCACAACGCTTTAGGTGGTAAGCCTATCACCAACCGATCACACATCCAATCTCAGAAACCGTTGTTACATTTTCTTCTTTTCCTTTGGTTTCCCGTCTTGGTGATCGAACTTGGGACATCATTAGGTTAAGTCCAACGCCGGACCTACGCCTGTTAATTTATATGGTACTGAGATATCCTATTAATATTATAAATGCGAAAGTTTGTATGTATGGATGTATGGATGTTTGTTACTCTTTCACGCAAAAACTACAAAGCCGATTACGATGAAAATTGGTATGTAGGTAGCTGAAGACCCAGAATAACATATAGGCTACTTTTTATCCCGGAGTTACCGCGGGATTGGGACTTACGCGGGTGAAACCGCAGGGCGCAGCTAGTAACAAATAATTAAACGACATGCGCAGGCGCCATATATTTTAAGATAGACACCTTAAAAATTCGTTCCATAATCAAATTAATCCAACTTTTACTAATAACGAAAATTGAACATCCTGACTAATATAATAAAATTGAAAGTGTGTATGTTCGTTTATTCAAAAACTATTGAATCGAATGTAATGAATTTTACCAGATAATTAATTGGACCTTAGGAAAGGCTACTTTTTAGCATTAATTGCAATAGGTTGCTACGAAAAAAATAAAATAATAAAAATAAATGTCCCTGGACAACTCACACAAATTGAATCTAACCCCAAAGTAAGCAAATTATATGCTTGTGTTATGGTTGTTAGTCAACGATACAATTACATAGAAATACTTAAATAGATACTAAAATAAATTTAATAAACACCCAGACCCGGAAATACAGACATCTAAATGTTCATCACACAAATGCCTGTCCCCGTCGGGAATCGAACCCGAGCCTTGCGGTTAGTCGGTGTAGTTAGGCGTGTACGCTAGCCACTCGACCAACGAGGCGGTCAAAAAAAAAGAGGGAAAAAGGAAAGTGGAAAAGGAATAGGCTACTTTTTATCCAAAAGCTTCCAACAAAAGAGAATATCTTAAGGCTATATTATAGCCCTTACAGGTGTTGCTGATTGAAATGACTTAAGGACATCCTACTAGTATTATAAAGTTGTAAGTTTGTGAGTATGTATGTATGGATGTTTGTTACTGTTTTACGCTCGAATGGCTAAACTGATTCGTCTGAAATTTGGAACACAGATAAGTTGCAAGCTGGATTAACTATAGGCTATTTTTAAATCCCGATCACACAACAGGTATCTGTGAAAACGCGAGTGAAGCCGCAGGCAACATCTAGTAAGAACATAAGATATAACATTTCAAAAATCAACCCGCAATGGATTATAATAGTGGATGAAAGTTACATACATACATATCTTCACGTGAAGTCCCTAAGGGGGTACACAGTATCGAGTGCCAGACCTCACGATCCTGACAAACCTGTCTGGCTTCCTTCACATTCATTACCCTTTCATATAAAGATGCCGGTTCCGGAGACTCTTGACACCACCCTCGGACAATATCCGAGTGATCTAATCGTGGAATGTCAACCTGGGTCTCTCCTTCTCCTCCTTGACTCCCATCCACATTCGCATTGTATATCTGCTTTGTCAATCTTTCCACATGAGCGAAACTAGCGGAACATACCATTTCGCATTTTCACACCAACACTTTCTTCTAATCCGACTCTTTCTCGAATCTCACTGTTACGAATGCAGTCAGCGAGAGTTACGCCACAGATTTTCCGTTGAAAATTTGTTTCAAAATTGTAAAATTGGTACGCTGACGAAGTCTCGGGAACTAGGTATTAAAACAGTTTCAAATCATTAATATTTGTATGCCTTTTGTCAAAAACTATTTACGTATTTTAAATGAATGTAATGATTAATGATACCTTGTGCCAGACGATTACATATACCTGAGACGGTTTGAAAATAAATCATTAACTTAATGACATTTTCGAATTGTTTATTTATTTATCATTACGTGGATCTTGGGTTAGAAAAATGAAAAGGAATCTCATGTCAGGGGCGGGGCAGCTCCGCCCGGGATGACCAACCCACTTATTATCCACTTAACTGAATCACTTCTGTACAGAATATTTTATTTTTAGAGACCAATAAACTTTTATTTCAATTTATTGGGATGATAATTTTGGATACAGTGAAATTTGGATAAATGAGGTGCTTATTTTACATTGTTATGTATTATTCTTCTAACAAACACTTGATGTCAATTTCCAAATATTGCTGACTCTGTCTAATTTACCGGCCTCGAACGTTTTGTGTAAGTGTTAAGTCAAAACGAAAGAGAGGAGGATGCTTATATTAGAATGAGTCAGCTATATACGGAAATGTACATCAAATCTTAGTTAGGCGTTTACACTCCTAACTAACTTACGTCCAGTAGTATTATAGTTTCTTGGTTTTGACTTTGGTAATTATATTGTCATAACACCTTCAGAAAGAGATGTCAGTACATTAGAGGGAGTTAGTAATATTTTGAAATGATTCCGTAACTTTTTAGTGCTGATCTCTGGGTAAAGTGTACATCAAATAGCTGTCAAATGACATGTTTTGTATTTGCTATCTCCAGTGACCAATAGAAATACAACAGAGATAGCAAATTCAAAACACGTCATTTAATAGCTATTTGATGTAAAGTGTACATCACTCAGTGAAAACTAAAAAGATACTGAATAGCCCCGCAGGTCTTTACTAGGAATGCAATCTCCTGCACAAGTATAGCTTCAAGAAGCTTATAGATAAGTACTACAAGCTTGGTGTATAGCTTCATGCTATCCACACACTTATACTTTTTCCTTTAGTTTTTGTATTAGCGTTAGCGTTTGCCATTTGTCAAGTTTAAATTTTGCCTCATGTTACCTGGTTTAAAAAACCACTCTGAAGTAATTCAAAATTAGTCATTAATCGACAAAACGAGTCATGTCAGAGTAAAACGGCGATATCCTTACATAAGCAGATTTAGTGATATTTCATGGAAACTTCATGATTACTTTAAAAAATGACATGAAAATTGACAATTTTCACTTAAAATAAGAACAAAATTCATAAATTACGAAAAAACTACGACCACCATTTCTTTTGATGGCGCCAAAACTCCACTTACTTATTTAACAATACAATATTTTCAAACGACCACATAACCTATCTAAAATAGGAAATAAGGCTTTTAACATGTAGTCCATATTACTGTTTCATGTCTACTTATACTAATAGGTAACTACTGTTATTTTTTATTAACCAAAAATATCGTAGCAACCAAACCCAAATAGGTCTTTCTCTACCTGTAGTATAAGGAAATATGTTGGTATCGCAGCCGCTTTCAAGCAGTTTAAGGCACGGTTCCTACATTAAGCAAACGAGTCGTTTTGCTTACGAATGGTTGTTTTTTGTACGAATACTACAAAATATAACTACAGTCGTTCGTTTTCGATTGCTAACTCTAAACATTTTGTGTAATTACGAGCAATGCTTCGTTACTTTTAGGCAAACTACCAATGATTATACTGTCGGTTTACGGTTCGTTAATTATAGTAACCGAGCTCAAATGATTCTTTAAAAAACTCAAGAGATTTATACATCCACGTCTTAAATTCGATTTAGTTTGTATTTATTTGTGGGAACCAGCACTTAATGAAAGAGAATGATACCCAAGGGAGTGCGATAATATAATTACAACCCTATCACTGCAGGGGTAACCGAGTTATAGGAGTACACAAGGGAGATGCGCTTACTTACATATTATTTACAATATTGTGATGCGGAGGGGCCATAATATTAGGTTTTCACGTTTCGGTTTGGTGTTACACTTGCTGTGTTTACATGGAAAACATATAACTTAATAAAAAAAGTATCTTCATGCCCATATCCCCGAAGACGTAGGCAGAGACACAACCATACCCACGAAAAGCCGGAGACACTAAGTCCCACAATGTGAGGTGGCAAGCTTACCGCCAAACGGGCACACACAAACGGTATTTTTATTAGAAAATCGCAAATACACATTTTCATTTTTTTTCAAGCCCAACCCCATGATCGAACCCGGGTCCTCAAGAAGTCAAGCCCTACACAGGAACGCTAGAGACCGCTAGACCACAGAGGCGATATCGTTATAGTAGATAATTATAAAAACTAGTGGTCGTCCGTTAGTCGAAATTCGACCACAGTACATTTTAATATCTTTTTGATAAGAACGCCATCTTCATTTTTTAAGACTTTGTTTCCAAACTTTTTATTTCACCATCTGTGGTCTTTTAGTTATCATCAATATATTTGTTTGTGTGTGTTAAATGCATAGTAGTGTAGGTAATGTTTTATTTATTGATTTAATGTACTTTATAGGGATTATCATTAAAAAATGTTAGCGTTCTACACTTCTCCTACACATAAACTATAAGTGTGCCAAATTTTATGCTTCTACGTCAGCGCAATTTTCGTAAAAATGGGTCCAAAGTTTTGGCATCACGTATTAATATATAGATAAACCAAGCCATTGTATAAACTCAATAACTGTAGCGCAATAAAACTCGGAAAAAACAAATACTTGATGTATTTATCCTCTATTTTTCGGGGATTTTTGCGTTATAAAGTCCAAACGTGGTGGCAATGGAACCACCTTGGAAATACGCTTTCTCAAACACAAAAAAGAATTTTCAAAATCGAAATGACGGAGAAATCGATTAGTATGCATAAAAAATAAAAAGGTTTAGGAGTCGAACATATAACCTCCCCTTTTTTGAAGTTTTTTAAAAACCACTAGAACAAATTTATGTGGGTAGTCCATATAAATTTGTTCTAGTGGGGTCGAAATTATGACCTAGCATCTCGAAAAAGAACTATCAAATTCTGTTTATTTTTGGCCCTATGATCACTCTTGACCTCTTGCTAAAGAGTATTTATATGCTTTGCTCTTGACAATATCCTCGGGTAAAACGAGATCAGTATTCTATGGATCAATCAATCGAGAAGAAATACCCATAATTACATTACACAGGCAATAAAATCAATAATTTTCAATGGAAAGGAAAACAAAAATTAAAAAAAAATTGTGTGTGTATTTATGTACACGCGTTAGAAGTTATACTTCTTCGGCGTAATAAGATAAAAATCTTTTTAAAAATTTTATCTTTTGCCTTATTTTACACAATTTGTAGACAAAATGACACTAAACATAGAAATAAAGAAATATTGTGAATACAGTTGTCAGTTCTCACGCAAACATACGTAGATGTCCTTACTATTACTTTGTTGGTACCTTTTATTGAAAAACTAAAATGTTATCTATAGCTAACTTCATCATGTCGGTTTTTCGTGACGGTGTGCGCGCGCATCGTAAAAAATTTACTCTCGTCATTTTTCCCTAACGCGCCAAAAGAAGTATAACTTCAAAATTATTGTTGATACTTTTAGTAAGATGTAGACTAACTTTTACCTATTAGACATTTATTACTAAATCGACTTAACCTAATACCTACCTACTTAGCGTAGGTAATATATTCCAGTACAAACAGTTACTATTTCTAAGATATCATACGATTCCCATAACTAGCTGACCTTAAATAAATAAATATCCTTGGACAAGTTACACAAACTGAATGTGACACCAAAATAAGCAAATTATATGCTTGTATTATGGGTGTTAGTCAACGGTTCTAATAGATAGAAAAACTTAGATAGATACTAGATCACATTTAATAATCAGGAAAATAATAATAAATCCGATCCGAAACATAAAGCAAAATTCAATCGATATGGCTCTTCTTCTTTTCTTAGATTCTATATTTTAAGTGCTTCTTCTTTGAAAACTAACTAAACCAAATCTATTTCAAAATGTAATGAGTTGAAAAGATAATGAGTAAAAGATGAAATATCCTGAAAGAAGAAATATCGTTTTTCGAAAGATAGCAATTGCTTACGAAATGGTCCCACACAAATCATACTCGTATAAATTATATCAACATCATACTTGTATAAATTTTAAAGAAAGACAAAATCTCGCCCCAGACAGGATTTGAACCTGTAACTCAAAAACCACTAGTTGTATCATGATAAAATCAATACAGAACCACCTCGGATTCAGGACCTATCTTTCTAAAAAAACATCGAAATCAGATGGCTATTGACCGAGTAATCGCTTATAAAACATACAAAAAAGATAAAAATAATAGAGTCGAATTCAGAACCTCCTTTTTTGAGTCAGTTAAAAATAAAGAAATGTTTTTCACTTGGTACAAGTATGTTAATTAGTACACAAAAGCGAATTTATCGCCAATGAGCAATGTCTGTCAGACAAACAACACGTCATAAAGAGAAATTGCGGATATCAGATAATTATTATTATTATGTTGAACATACTGTATACTTGTTCCTTCTACTTTTGCTCGGGGCCTAATATCCCTGCCTCAGATTGGCAACGCATTATTACCTTTGGTGTGTCTAGAATTGCTTACTATATGGCAAGAAATTCCGTCGCCTAGAGACACCAAAGATGGTAATTGTACGTTGCCAACCTGAGGTCATGATGTTAGGTCTCGAGCAAAAGTAAGTTTACCGGCTACTTTACCCTCCGAACCAGAACACGTCATGACGTTATGGCGGCAGGATATGTGCCCGGTTGGCGATAGGCTTGCCACCTATCACATTGTGGGACTTAGTGTCTTCGGCTAGTCGTGGGTGCCCTAGTTGTGCCTTTGATACCTACTTATATTTTTATTTACATTCACCTTACAAGAGGCACTTGTGATGAGTCTATATTATACTAAAAACTACCACCATTATTCCAGCTGCGATTCTTGAATGCTGGATGAACAAAGGACCTCTTATTTCTATATAAATTAAAATAAATCCCCATTTCATGTGTTCATCACATCACACCTGTATGGATGGACTAATTTTTCTTATTCTATATTTGCCATATCGGTAATTGTAACTTACAATTTGTAAGGAGTAGGTTCGTATGTAAGGAAAAAGTGGGAAGATTGCAGTAAAAATAGGAAATAAAAATGCATACAATCTATTAGTAGCTATTAATGTTAAGCGAGACGAAGTTCACCGGTTCGGCTAGTGTCTTATACTGTCACCAATTTAGGTACGTATGACATCCCTAAATATACACAAACACCGACGCAAAATCTTGTACGAACATAATTTAATCTAAATGGTCTCAAATAAAAAACATGGCTGGTATTACAAACGTTGTTTCCAAAGCCGCTGAATCAAAAGTAATCAGCTTTTTTGTATTTAGCAGTAAATCTTCAAGGCTAATAAAGTCGCCTTACCCATTCGCCCCCGTAATCAATGTCTAATTCCGTATTCGCAGCTTACGATAATGATTAACGACAAACTTTATTAATTCGATCTGCTTGGATTAGAGGATGCCACGTAGTGACGGAGGGTTAGTGGAAAAAACAAACGAATTTTGCAAGGGATTCCGCTTCGGGATATTTAAAATCACCCTTTATTTAGGGTTACCACTAAAATTATTTTTCGTAAATTTTAAAAAAGGAATGTTAATGGTGTAGCTTCAGGTAGATACAATATAATAATATTAAGAAAAGATACAAGAATAATCTTGTATTCTGTTCACGATATGCACTGATTGCAATATTTTTTATACAGGGTGACATTTAAGCACCAGCCAAATTTTGGGAAACGATTTGGAATCGCTTACACTTTTGATCTATGAAGTAAATAAAATTTAAAAAAAAAACATACAAGTGTTTCTTCATTTAAAAATATGAGAATCTAAACTATCACTCAAATATTTCTGCCTGTAGTAAAACATTTTTTTTATTTCATGGCGTGATTTTTTCGTGATGGTAATTTATAATTTAATCTACTTTATCCCTTTATCGATAAGATTAAATGTGTCAGATTGTATTATCGTTTCATGTATGTCCAATAAAAGCAATGAAAGGAAAGATAATTTTTATATATTATTTGGGTTTTGGATTTTTCTGAATACATATATCATTTATTCTTGATAAATAACTAATAACTATAATATTGTAAAACTTCACGTCTTTATATTTCGAAATATCCTCAATATCAATGTCAAAATTGCCACTTCTCAAGCAGGAAAAGGTACTCTCAATTTCAAAACATAACTTCAAATCAGCAATTTTGAATTTAACACTCGTAAATTCAAAATGAGTGTTTCATTGTATTAATAAAATTTTTGTTTTTCGCCTCTGTGGTCAGGCGGTTCAGAGGTTGGACTTGACTGTATGAGGTCCCGGGTTCGAATCCCGGTTAGGGAAGCAAAAACAAAATTTGGTTTTTCCTACTTTCTATTAAAAAAAAAGTTGCTCGAGATTGGATATGTGCCCGGTTGACGATAGGCTTGCCACCTATCACATTGTGGGACTTAGTATCTTCGGCTAGTCGTGGGTGCTCTGGTGGGTGGGTGCGCCTCTACCTACCTCTTCGAGGATATGGGCGTGAAGATACTTAACTTCTTTCTAAGTTTTTCAGTATCAAATGGTTTTAGATTATCTAAAAGTACATCCGTCTTATTAATAAACATGGATTAACTTAAGAGTAAAGTTAAGTTCGTGTTATAATCTATATCGCAATACAATAAAGAAATATAATAAATAACTATACTAGGTTGGACCTTGGAGTGCTTAACTCCATGTTTATTAGTATAGTAGAATCCCGGTTATCCGAATCCCGATTATCCGAACATCCGATTATCCGAACTCACGCCACGGCTCTAGCTCCTGCTTGAAAAATTTCAAAACGCGTTATTAGACACGTAATAAGTTTAAATGCGCCTCTGAATGCTTACACCCGCTCTCATTTGTTTGCATGATTATGTTTGTTAATGTCTCATTTCCTCTTATAACGTTTATTTTATAGGTTGTCCACTAATATTTAATAAGTATCCCAAAAATAAAGTTTTATGTTTATAACTTAAAATAACCTAGAAAATGACGATCTTCCATACAAACTTTCAACCCCTATTTCCCCCCCTTGTGTGAAATAGGGGTTGGGTGGGTGTCTACTCAATATAACTACTCTACTCACCAAATTTCATGGCTGCAACTTTTCGGCAATGATGACTCAGTTAGTCAGGTCATGCTGTTTTATAAATATAGAAAACACCGAAAAGCACACCATTCTCCTGACGATAAGGAGCGACCGCGGCCTATAGACCATAGATGTTGAAGATGCATCGCTGACCTGTGGCCATTTGATGTAAAACAGACTTGAAAGAATTTTAAATGCACAAATATAATTATTCAAGAATAACATCAAATCTGTTATTTGTTTTTACATTTACATATATCATACAAGTTCCTAAAATACCCAAGGCTAAAAAATACCCTACACCAAAAAATCCATGTGTGTACAACCCTAGCTAAGTAAATCTTTATGTCAACACAGGGGGCTCTGATGTGCTTACTGCCTCTGGGGATGTACTCGTTTTTAATAAACGTATTCATTTAGCAGTAACTGCATCATTGATCGTTCAGCATTATACAAGGCCGTAAGATTTGTTTATTTTTATGATTTTAATAGTTTAAACGTAAAATTATAACAATCGACTACAAATTCCGGTGTCTAATAAGTCATCACCCGTGGCATAGACTATATTAAATGTAAAAGATGTAAGATGTAAAGCCCTATGAGTGTAAAGGCAGAAATAGGCAAGGCTACCCAGGCAAAAGGCAAGGCACTCACCATGTCGTCTCCTCTTGCTCGCTTTTCTTTATCCTATGCTTGCTTCTTACGAGCTGCCTATCAATGAGGCAGATGGTTTATTCTTCACAGAGGAACTCAACCAAAACTTGGGGTAAAATAATACCGAACTGGGGAAATTTCAATAAAATTAAAATACAAATTACGTAAACAAAAGAAAAGTATTTTAGAGGTACAACTAGGGCACCCATGTCTAGCCAGATACTAAGTTTCATAATGTGATAGATGGCAAACCTATCGCCAACCGGACACATACTCGTGCAAAGGTGTTTAATGTTTTGTTAGAAAATTAAAAAGAAAGCACATTTTCTGTTTGTTCTATTTGAGAATGGAACCCGGGGCCTCATGAAGTCAGTTCCAATACCGTTATGCAGCAGAGGCGATAAAATAATATCATAATAATTAAGATAGATAATTAGGATAATTTTATTCAGATAAAAAGTGTCTTCACGCCCATATCCCCGAAAAGGTAGACAGAGGCACAACCAAGGCACCTACGACTAGGCGAAGACACCAAGTCCCACAATGTGATAGGTGGTAATCCTATCGCTAACTGGGTACATATCAAATCCCGTGCAACACTTATTATTAGGAAATTGGAAAAACCACATTTTCTTTTTGTTTTTTTGTTTCCCGACCCGGGATTCGAACCCGGGACCTAGCAAATACCTTTACTAGTACCGATAAATACCTACCTGTACCTGATACAGGTACCCGATAAATACAGGAGAGCCGTTGCCAATTTTCGTTTTCTGGTATCGGTATAATTTAAATCTGTCAAGAAGGGATAGTGATATCTTCCACTGAAAAATAAAATACGTAACATATTTTCTGGTACCGGTATTCTCGAACCAGTAGGTACCCGTATAAAACCATTAACCGACGGTACTACATCTAGCACCGGTAATAACGGTACAAGTAAGGCCTTCGATATCGGTATTGCTCCAAGGCCGTTACTATCGGTTATCTAAAAGTATTACAAGCCAGTATTACAAGCCCTGCCGACAAAACACAAATACAGACACGCCAAAAACGTAAATCTATTTTTTTATGACATTGGAAGGCAAACAAGCAGACGGATTTCCTGATGGTAAGAAATTGCCGCCGCCTAGAGACACCAAAGATGGTAATGGTGCGTTGCCAACCAGAGGCCGGGATGTTAGGCCTCGAGCAAAAGTAAGTTTACCGTCTACCTTACCCTCCGAACCGGAACACGTCATGACGTTATGGCGGTAGGAATAGGTAAGGCGGTGGTACCAATCCGGGTGAGTCGATGCGAAACTCTACCGTCTAGTCAGATGTCACGGTGTTAGTGACGGCAAGCCTATGTTCGCCTTTTACGAGCTGCCTGGCATAGGAAGGCAGATGTTTTATTCTACAAAGGAGCCCGGACCAATACTCATCTTTTCCGTCAGCGTTAAAAATACAAACGTCAAAGCCATCATAACTGCTATTAAAGTTACTATGATCGTGACTATGGTGTAAAGTTTTGCGATAAATTTAATGCATTGGTAATCATTCTTATCTTCATTAGGTCACTATATAGTGTTTGATAATATATGCCCGGTTCCTATATTCAAGTTATACTGTTTATACTATTGTGTATGTATTAACTTATACTGTTTTACGTATCATTTATTATTTATTACTAGTAGTCGCCCGTTGGTCTAAATTCGACCATAATAAATTTTAATATCTTGTTTATAAGAACGCCATCTTCATTTCTCAAGACCAACTACTTTTTTTCCAAACTTTTTAGTGCGCCATCTTTTATGTTAACATCAGTATTTATTTTGTTTGTGTGCGTCAAATGCACCATGCATTAGATAAGTGTAGGTAATGTTTTATTTATTGGTTCAATGCACTTTCTAGGCATCGTTTAATTGAAAATTATTAACGTTCTGCACTTCTCCTACACATCCTACAATATTATAAATGCGAAAGTTTGTAAGTTTGTGTGTATGTTTGTTACTCTTTCACGCAAAAACTACTGAACGGATTCTCATGAAACTTTGCAGTAATATAGCTTTGATATTAGAATAACATAATAAGTTAAACTTTATAGGGTTTTTTATAATTTGGTGATAACGTAACGATAAATGTCAAGTAATTCGGAAAAAAACCAGCCCTCTGAGAGCTATATTGGCGTGCGCTGCACTAATCGTTGGAGTTACACAAAAATAATTACTGTAGGATTATTTATCTTAAATAGTTCTAAATAAAAGTCCGCGACAGCATATATCTATCTTTTATGTGTAAGTCACTATGACCAAATGACCACTATGAAAAAGAATTCGCTCGCGCTCGCTTAATCATATTTAACTGTTGCTGCACTACTGTTCGTTTATGTTAAAATGTTTGTCTAACCATTTTCGCTATAGTAGAGCTGCTAAACTGAACTCAATGAAGATGTTTCTTCATTGAGTTCAACGGGTCCAAAGTTTTGGCATCACGTATACAACGTGATGCTAAACTTTGGACCCGTTTTGAGGAAAATTGCGCGGACGCAGGAGCATAAAATTTTGCACACTTATAGTTTACTAGCTGTTACCCGCGACTTCGTCCGCGTGAACCAAGAAACATCTTCATTGAGTTCAGTTTAGCAGCTCTACTATAGCGAAAATGGTTAGACAAACATTTTAACATAAACGAACAGTAGTACAGCAACAGTTAAATATGATTAAGCATAGTGTCATATAGTGTCACGCACACGAATCTCCTGATGGTGACAGACAACCGTGGCCTATAAACACCATAGATGTTACAGGTGCATCGCTATCCTGTAGCCAGGATATAAGGCGTATTGTGCAAGTCTACCAGCTGCCCTACCCTTCAGGTCGGAATATGACAGAGTCATTATGCGTAGGAATAAGTTAAGCGGTAGATCCTCAGGCAAGTTGGTGCGCAATACTCTATCATGTGTCATATTTTTAAGTTGTTATCTTATGTCACACAAATAAATGCGTATCTGTTTTAGCTGTAGCTTGAAATGAATAAAGTAATTAATTACTTATTAAATAAATCAATTAGTTTGCTAATCGCTTTCTTATGTAATATTGTGCACAGTATAGTGTACATTTAATATATAAGATTTGAACCTCTTTTCCATAAATTCCGTTAACTTTTAGGCAATCTCCGTATCCATCTGGATCCCTTGTCTAGAATAAACCATTTGCCTCAAAGCCTGGCTCGTTAAGATACGAGAATGGGTTAAATAGATCATCAATGAGAACATTAGTGGTAGAGAGCTGTGCAGCAATTTGTCCAAGTAGGGTTCCACTGCCTTGCTTATCCCTGGCTAAATAAGCAAGTCTGCCCGCTACTTTAAGCCTCTTGAGCCTCTTTGGTCTAGCGGTCCAGATGTTCGAGTCGGCTGCATGTCCTCATTTTTGATTCCCGGGCTTGATTCCCGGCTCTGGCAAGGAAAAATAAGGTTTCCAAATTTTCTAATTAAAAAAAATACGATGCTTGGGATTGGATGTGTGCCCGGTCGGCTATAGGTTTGCCAGCTATCACATTGTAGGATTTAATGAATTCGGCTAGTCGTGGGTGCCCTGGTTGTGCCTCTGCCTATCTCTTTGGGGATATGGGCGTGAAGACACTTTTTTATTTTACGCTTCAGATAGAAACGCAACAGTCGTTTTGGCGGTACAACACTCCAAATACCAAATCTGGTGAATTGTCGCAAACTCTTCTTATCATGGTCACGGGGTCAGTGATAATAACCGACGTTTATCGTTTACGAGCTCGTTTGTGCTTTCCCACCAAAATGTAGTTGATCTCGAGGCTAAAACGGTGAAATCAAAGAATAGAATGACAACTTAATAATACCTACATCTAACCTCATTCGTTAATAAAACTCAACTCATTCGTTAATGCAACTCAACTCATTCGTTAATACAACTCAACTCATTCGTTAATACAATTCAACTCTTTTGTTTCAGAACACCGAATGGTTGAATAATCAATATCTTGAAACGGATCACAGCTTGGCTTTGTGGCGAGAAGGTGCGAACGATGATTTCTTCGTGATCAACAAATGTCAGATAAAGATACTTTATCTATCACGTTTTTAATATTATATCTGTATACAAAGTCAAACGTATCTCTACATTTTACACTTAACCTTATCACATAATAAGAAAGAGTACGCTCGTGTAGAAAAAGGTTTTTAAATTCAGTAAATCCTAAATCCCAACTTAGCAAACCCCGATATGTTTTCCCTGTGTTGGTCCGGGCTACTTTGCAGTATGGACCAGTTGCATTCCCGCCAGGCAGCTCGCAAAAGGCGAGCATAGACTCAATGTCACTAAGACCGTGACATCTGACTAGGTGGTAGAGTTTCGCAGCGACTTACCCGGATGGGTACGTACCACCGCCTTATCCATTCCTGGCGCCGTAATGTCAGCACTTGCCGTAAACGTGTTCCGGTTCGGAGGATAAGGTAGCTGGTAAACTTACTTTCGCTCGAGGCCTAACATCCCGGCCTCAGATTGGCAACGCACCATTACCATCTTTGGTGACTCTAGAATTTGAATTTCTTACCACTAGGAAATCCGTCTGCTTATTTGCCTTCCAATATCAAAAAAAAGAAATAATCTTGCAATATCATAAAAATAATATTTAACGTTGTATTTAGCACATGGAATAAATACTGCATCAGTGCACCTGATGCTTAAAAAACGGGACCGTTTCATTCCATCAAATATGGGCTCATAGCTATTACTTTGTTGTTCTTTAAGGCTATGGAATCCATAATTAACTGGCAGCTCTTAAGGTACTTGAAGGTAAGCCCTCAGATGTTAAGTAGACGACGGTACGGATGTTATCGAGGTAGCTCAGCTACTTGACGCACAGATAGGCACAAGCAGTCGAGAGCAGCACTAGGCATATTTCCTAAGGGATCCAACTTAGGAACCTTCAAGAAAAGAATGTTCTCATTCTTTGAGGTCGGTAACAAATCCTTTAAGACTAATAATAACAGTAAAAATAAGGCTTGGTTTACAAGTGCTACAATGTCACAACAACCACACCCACAAGCACAGACGTGGTCGAGCGTAAATTTGTAAAGTAGATATCACATGGCCTACATTTTTAAGCCGTAACTTGCAACATGGTTGGTACCTCATTACCTCATTCCACAGACCAACATCAAAGACACAACATTACACAATGCATCGAGTCTGCGAACAAAGCTGGTGTCGAAATGTCTGTGCTCGTAAATGTCGTAGCGTCAACTAGACTAGCCACAACTCAATGACATCCATATTTTTTCGATGCCAAAAAGCAGCACATAAAACTAAAGCGTTTACACATAGCCACTGCTTAGAATAAACTAGCGGACCGTCCCTGCATTGCATGGGTGGAGAAACTTGTATGTTATTATAGACATAAACCTTATTTTTTGAATCAGTCTATCTAATAAAACAAGCATTATAATCCGTTGCGTCGTTATAGAACTAAGTAGGTATACTATATACATAAGGGCACAAAGCGTTTCACACCATTGAAAAACTTCTAAGTTGTAATAAACCGTCTTTTTGAATCACTTTATCCAAAAAATAAAGCATTAAAATGTTGAGTAATTTTAAAGCATTAAGAATACCATACACTTACGGGCGGAAAGCGTAAAGTGACTTTATTTTATACTATGTAGTAATAAGAATAAATTGATTTTTTCTCTGTCATAAATGCAAAATTACATTAAAGTGACTATATTTAAAGTTAAAATAATTAATTGTATTTCACGAAAGCATGGTGCTACTTTAATTGCTTAACCAAATTTTGTCGCTGAAATCAAAGAATAATAAGTACTAACGTACCTACTGCAATTTTGTATGGTTGTCGATCGTGTGAATCAAGGCTAACAATAGCAGCAAAAATTGTCAAAACATATCTCTAAAGATAGGGACCAATTTCAATTTTCATGGTTCTCCTAAGTACTACGTGGAAACAATTTCTTTTTATTTATTTTTATCTAAAGCTTGGTGGTGAATTACAAATACTATCTACAGAAAACGTTATACACTTTTTAAAAAAGAAAAATACAAAATCTTTTTTTCTCGCATCTCGCAGGTAGCTGCCACCCATTATCATTTTAGAAAGTTCTGTATTTTTTTATCGGAGGTCTTTAAACTATCATTAATATTGGTAATCAAATTTAGTTAATATTGGTAATCATACATATGTCCATTTAATCCATAATAAACTGATCGAATAAATTTTTGAGACGTATAAAACCCTGTAAAACGCATCTCAAATCTAAAACACTTTCTTACTGAAATAATAAAGTTTGAAATTTCAACTCCTTTTAATAATCCAAACCAACATTTTTGCATCCAACTATAACGTAGGTAATGGCAATTATATTGAGTTCTATGACTATAATATAAACCTACACAATGTAAGAATAAAAAATAATAAACTTAAGATGAAAACTTTCGTTTTTGGTTGTTTGCTAATAAATTAGTTAAAAGTAAGTAAATTTAGTCCTGAAAATGATGTAAAAGCGAAAACGGTTGGCAAATATCCCCCTTTTTTTTAATATATTAAGTGAAGCAATGCAACTGTCTTTCCTATACGAGAAGTACATAATGCAGTTTTATCAAATGTCAAGGATGGAAACAATTACAATGATCTACAGCCTGACCTTAACTGATTATCCTCTTTCGTTACTACAAATTATTACTTCTTTAAAATGAGAACACAACAGACGTGCACTTGTGTAATAATTATAATATAAATAAAACGATGATTCACTTTTCTCTTTATCTGTATTCTTCAAGCAACTGAGTACCTTACCTCAAACCGCAGTATCTTAGGAAATCGAGAGAAGAACTTAAGCTAAAAACAAAATGGTATGTTTTTATTTAATAATTATTTTAAATTTTAATATTTTATGTTACTTTATTTGTGATTGTTATGTTATTTGTAATATAATAAAATATCTCGGTCATATTTTATTACCTTGTTTTTAATTACTTGTTTATGGACTGAAAAGAGTTGGACGTACAGTTTAATAGCATCATTTGTTATTTTAATTTAAATCTTACCTATTATTATTAATTGATACAGGCAGATTTACCTGTGGCCTTTAATATTATATTGTGTTTTGTTTGTTAATTAAAGAAAAAAATCACCTCAGACTTGACACAGTGACTATTTTTATTTAATTTAATTTCAATTTATTATAAATTTTCTATTATTCGAATGCTTATCTATCCTATAAGTTAGCTAGTAAATGGTAACTAAGTGCCTAACTCAGGAACAACAAACATCTCCTCAGTCAACACGATAACATGGCTTGTAAGGACATAAAGGAAGGAAGGAAGGTTATATACTACATTTTATCCCGATTATTAAAAATCTAAAAAAGTGGGAGAGGCGTAAAAATCAAAACGTCAGTAGGGCTATAATGACTTCATTTATTTCTTTTCAGTTTTGTAGCTTTTTCCTAATCATAAATGTTGTAATTTAGAAATTACAGACACGAGGTCCGAAATCTGCAGGATTTTTATAGCTTATCTTAATCTGATTTTGTCCTTTAAAAATGTAAAAGTTAAAATGAAAAGTGAAAATGAAAAGTTAAAAGAATGTAAAAGATTCTCATTTATGATTTCACAATTATTTTTTTTATATTACAAAAATTATGCGTATAGTATGTAAGTAGTTATGTAAGTACCTATATAATTATACAATGATTATTATAACCATAATATATTTTTGACTAGGTAAAAACGGATATTGCAGCCGGATTGATCACAATAACATTAGCAACATTTTATGGATTCAACCAAGCGACAATAGTTACAACGAAAGGACCAGATGCATGTACTCCAACTGTAATAGCTCATCGAGGAGCAAGTGGCTATGTACCGGAACATACCCTTGGATCTTATGCTCTTGCGATAACAATGGGTGCTGATTATGTGGAGCCAGATCTTGTGATGACCAAAGACGGCTATTTAGTTGCTCGACATGATAACGAACTTGGACTAACTACAGACGTAGCAGAACATCCTGAATATGCTCATCGATACAGGAATCAAACTATTGATGGTACGGAGCTAAGTGGTTGGTTTACAGAAGATTTTACTCTTGCAGAGTTAAAAGAATTAAAAGCAATAGAACGAATACCAAACATAAGACCTGGAAATGCTAGAATGAATGGCGCTTTCAGGATACCGACATTTCAAGAAATTATAGATTTAGTTAAAAGCATGCAAGGTAGTCAACGCCGTAAAATTGGCATTTATCCTGAAATCAAACACAGCTCACACTTTAAACAATTAGGATTACCTATGGAAGCTCTTCTAGTTGACACGTTTCATAAAAATGGTTACTGTGGAGGAGAAGCGCCTGTATATATACAATCATTTGAAGTAAATAATCTGAAAGAACTTAAAAATCTTACAGGTCTTAGATTATTACAGCTCTATGAAAGTGACAAATCTCTTCAGCCAGCTGATCAAGCATTACTTGGAACCGGTTTGACGTATGGAGACATGGCTACACCGAAAGGACTTTCAGAAGTTGCGAAATACGCCACAGCTGTAGGGCCTGATAAAAGCTACATTATACCTAGAAATAGCGACAACACGCTTGGTGAACCAACTAGTTTTGTAAATGATTGTCACTTGGTAGGATTAAAAGTACATCCATATACATTTAGGGCTGAAAATAATTTCCTTCCTAAGGAATATCAAAGTACTGACCCAGCTAGAAGCGCTATTGGTAATTTGACAGGGGAAATACAAGCATACATAGCTGCAGGAATTGATGGTCTATTTTCAGATCAACCTGATGTACCCTTACGACTTCGAGGACCCTGCGTATGAATGAATATATTTTTTATGATATTGGAAGGCAAACAAGCAGACGAATTTCCTGATGGTAAGAAATTCACGCCGTCTAGAGACACCAAAGGTGGTAAATTTGCGTTGCCAAACTGAAGTCATCCCGGCTTCAGTTAGGCTTCGAGCGAAAGTAAGTTTACCTGCTACCTTATTACCAGCTTTGATGTCTCAAAGCTGGTAATGGTGCGCTGCCAACCTAAGGCCGGGATTTTAAGCCTCGAGCAAAAGTAAATGTACCGGCTAGCTTATTCTCCGAACTGGAACACGTCAACAGCAAGTGCTGACATTATTGCGACAGGCTAGTCGTTGCAAAATTCTACCACCAAGTTAGATGTCACAGTCTTAGTGACGCTAAGCCTATGCTCGCCCTATACGAGCTGCCTAAAACAAAATTCAGTTAAGCTACCGTGATGTATTTAGTAAGAATTAATAAAGATATTTTTTATAATGATTGCATTATTTTTTCAACAATTTTTCCCCATTTTGGCCCGGATTCGCTGACTAGAATAGACCTTACCTACTGCTTTTTTTGCCAGGCAGCTTGTAAGAGGCGAGCACTGGTTAAAATGAAGTTCATCACTAACAAGAGCACTTATTATGTTTTGTTATATATGACAATTTTGTATTCAATGAAGTAAGTATTCATTAAATAACAAATAGTGATAGCAGTTAAAAAGTTAAGTAACTTTTAAGTAAACAATGAAACAAACAAACCTACAAGAATTAATAAAAATCCAATTAGCAGATCGGTAATAATAATGCAATCTGTATCTAGTTTTTATATACAGGATGTTTTAAAAAGTAGTGTGAAGCGGAATCCCAGAGATAGAACAACCCTTGGTATGTTCCCCTATAACCCCTATGTAATTTAATGTATGTATGTAACCCCTATGTAAGTTCTGCGATTTTGCAGTTTTCCGGTTATTTTTTATGAGTTTTTGAGTATTTTCCAGCTGAACAACTTTAAAAATGAAAACTTCTTAAAACGATGTTGAACATGTATAGAGGACAAAGGTCGACATTTTGAAAATGTTTTATAAAAAATAATTTTAAGATGATTACTTTAATTTTGTTTGTTGGACCTAAATAATCACTACTTTAATGTTTATTAAATCTTAGATCTTAGTTTTTTTTGCAATATTTTAGTTGGTTAACAACTATAAAGAAATAACAAATTAACAATTTCTTTTAATCAAATTGGTAATTTTTAGAATTTTCCACCTTAATGTCTTTGAAGGCAAATTTTAGCAAAAGTAGGCAACTTTTTACTTTAACTCTTTATTTAATACATTTTTTTTAGTTATGAAAGCTGAGAGTATGTAAAAGTTTTAAGCGTTACGTTTAAAGCTTAAAATCGCCTGTTTAGATTTTAAATTTTAAGTTGAAAATTGAAGTCTTAGTTCTCAGAACACTAAATTTAGATTTTCATAATTTTCGTCAAAGTTAAGAAGCTGACTCATTTAAGCAGACAGGTGCAGTCAGATACAAAAATAAACAAACCTAAATATATATATATATATTTTAAAAACACATAAAAATTAATAACTCGAAAACTGTGCAAAATCGCAGAATCGTAGGGGTGATTCGGATTCCACAAGGGGTAGTACCTTACCTCTGGAATTCTGCTTGACACTAGGTACTTTTAAAGTAAAAGTGCTAGTGATTTGAGTGTGTGTGTGTGTGTGTGTGTGTGTGTGTGTGTGTGTGTGTGTGAGTGTGTTTGTTGAGTGGAGATGGATATATTTGGGTTCTTTAGCTTCTGGTAAATCCAATCCATTCATAACGAACTGTTTTGTCGCGCTATGATACTTAGGTACATGTTTTTAGCAGGAAATTGCAAATCACGTATTCGGTACTATTATGACAAAAGAGATTAACATTTAGGTCAAAACTGAATCAAACTGTAAATGAAATTTTAGAGATCTGCCCTGTTACTTTAATTTTCTGTATTATAAAAAATGATATAGACACTCGTAGCGACTGCCTATTAAAAATAATTAATAACGCTCGAGTGACGTGTCCCTTGCACTACAGAATGCATCAAATGATTTATCGTAATTACATTTTAATGTCATTTATTTTGTTTGTTTAAAATGTCAATATCTGCTCTGATTAGATAGATTAAAATACCATCATACAAAGAATTAGTGTCGTATTGCAAGCGCTCCGTTGTATTGCAACTTTATATTTTGTGCTTGTCACCTAAATAAGTAAATATTCCTAAACAAGTTACATAAGCTGCGTCTAACCCCAAAGCAAGTAAAATTATATACTTATTTTATGGGTGTCAGCCAACGATTCTAATACATATTAATACTTAAATAGATATCAGAATAAATTTGATAAGCACCCAAACCTGGAAATACAAACATCTAAATATTCATCACACATTTTTATGTGGTAGAGCGAATTCCTTTATGCAGATTCACTATCCATCGGAAATATCGTAGCTTAATAAGAACATATTTTTACAATGACTGGTCTTAAGTAAAGGAAAATTTTAGTCGTGTGGTTGATATACCTACTTAGCTTACTTGCTTATCTTATGTTTATATCAGTTTTTCCGGTTTAAATGTGGAAACGCGTGATCCATTTGCCGTCTTTTACTTTTCCTCTTATTTCGACCTTCAGCAGCCTTCATTATCCCAAACAGGGATACCAATAAATATACTTACATAAATACCGTAAACGAGTTTAATAAATAGCCCGACTCAGAAATACAGAAAAAAATAAGTACATAACTATCTGTTTGTTTTGTTAAAAATAGTAGGTATTACCTTCGTTCTACAGACGTTCAAATTTGTTCCTTCATAGGAAATTAAAAACTAGTAAAGTAGACAAATCCCAATTGGACTCACCTACAAAGGATTCCAAAGAACCAAACATAGATTTACCACCTTAGGGTAGAACTTCCATATCCTATCATTTTTAATAACTAACCAAAAAATAAAGTTTCATGTTTCTAAATTCAAAAACGACAATTTTCCATTTCCAAAGACGAAATTTCAAAATTCTTTAACGGGTGTCTACTCAATAACATGACACTACTCACCAAATTTCATGGCTGTAGGTAACTCTAACAATTTTTACTCAGCTAAGATGAATCAGTCAGGCAGGACATGCTACTTTATAAGTAGGAATAGATTGAAAGTAGCAAGTACCTAATACTTGAGATCTACAGTAAGCAATTCCTTTTTTATGTGAAGAGGACACACTTGTATCTACTTTGGAAGTATTTCTCAGTTTCAGTTAAGTGCCTCACGTTAGATTTAAAAAAAGGTTTTAGAAACCTCGAAGTAATTTTTAAAGACCAATATAAACACCCTGCAACTATGTGGTTAATACGAAAAAAATGGTTTCAGTTCCATGTTTAGCCCCTCTTAATTTTTTTATTTTCTTTAAAAAATGTTATGTTTTTTTACTGAATACACTTACTTACCAAGTCCTAAAATTTTTGGAATAAAAAAGCCATGACATACGTACGGACGGATGGATAGGTGGACATGTTGAATTTACGACGGTTCCGTTTTTGTCATTTTTGCGGAACCCTAAAGATATAGGATTAATTTGAATTCCACATTTTTATAAAAATAGTAGCGATGATGTTCACCACCAAAGATCTAATTCTTATCAACTTAAGCCTCTATATCTAAATTAGTAGGATCAAAGCTAAGCTACAAATACAAGAAATGATAATAAAATATTTGCATTATATTCACACACTACAGTAATTCTCTGACCAACATGGAAGTGAATAAACGTGTAGAGTTAGCAGTTACAGTTGTTCTTTCTTTACTCGTTGGTATTGCATCTTCTAGTTCATTTTCACAATCTGGACATGGTCCTGATGACTGTAAGCCCACCGTTGTAGCCCATCGAGGTGCAAGTGGATATGTCCCAGAACATACTCTTGGTGCCTATGCCCTATCAGTGACGATGGGAGCAGATTACGTGGAACCTGATTTTGTGATGACCAAAGATGGATATTTAATTGCCCGTCATGAAAACCAACTAAGCTTAAGTACCGATGTTGCAAACCGTCCAGAATTTGCAAGTAGATACAGAACACAAAGCATATATGGTTCAAATGTTAGTGGTTGGTTCTCCGAAGATTTTACACTTGCGGAAATAAAAACTTTGAGATCTATAGAACGTATACCAAATATTAGACCTGGAAACGTGCGAATGGATGGTGCTTTCGATGTTCCGCATTTTCAAGAGATCATCGATCTTGTTAAAGGGTTAGAAATCAGTGAAAAAAGAACCATTGGTATTTACCCTGAATTAAAATATGGGTCTCATTTCCAAAGTATAGGACTTAGTATGGAAAAACCAACCGTTGATATATATCATGCAAATGGATACATTGGCCCCAACGCACCTGTATATATTCAATCGTTTGAAGTAAGCAATTTAAAAGAATTAAAAAACATGACAGAACTTCGATTACTACAATTATTTTCGGCAAATAAATTACAAAGGCCTTTCGATCAAGTTTTACTAGGCAATAACCTCACTTATGGTGAAATGGCCACACCAGAAGGACTTGCAGAAATTGCAACTTATGCGTCTGCTGTAGGACCAGATAAAAGTTACATTATACCCAGAAATGCTAACAACAATTTGGGTGAAGCGACATCATTTGTTGCGGACGCTCACAAGCTAGGTCTTACTGTACATCCATACACTTTTCGTGCTGAAAATACGTACTTGCCCCAAGAATTTAGAAGTGACAACTCCAGCGAAGGAATAGGGGATCTTGAAGGAGAATTAGGGGCATTTTTGGCAACCGGCATAGATGGAGCATTCATTGATCAACCTGATGTGCTAGTTCGCTTTAAAACGACATGTGCTATTAGAATACCGGAAAATAATTTTGGTGTAAATACTAAATTTCATAGGAGTTCTTTTATGTTTTACTTAGCTGTTGGTTATATTTTTCAACAATTATATAACGTCGTAACGTGAAATAACTAAATGATAAAAAAATAGTAAACGTTAGTGATATAATAAAAGGACAATCATAAGACATAGTACGTACTATAAGATTAAAAGTGTATTAATTGTTTACCTAAAATCATCGCGTAATCTCATACTCTAAGCTGAGAGACCTCTCGTTATACTCCCTACTCGACTAATGGCAAAATACTAATATGATGGCCAAAACCTAAAGAAAGAAAGAAGGGAGTTTTGGCGCCATCGTGAATGGAGATGGTCGTAATTTTTTCACAATTATTGAATTGTGTAAATTATTAGTAAAACTAGTTAATTTAGGTAGGAATTAGTTTAATTTTGTTCATTAAAAGTGGACAAATTAAATAATAATGAAGAAATTGGTGTACGATACACTAATTTCTTGTTTATATTAAGTGAAATTAGTTAATTTAGATGGGAATTAGTTTAGTTTTGTTCAGTGAACGTGCACAAGTGAAATAATTATTAAGAAATTAGTGCATCGTGAATTTCCTCGCTGCCGCCTAATCTCTTAAAGTGACCTGGTGTAAAGTGACCACCGCTTTACTCTAAACCCTGACGTGACTTTGTAAATAGTGACTAAGAATTAATTGACTACGGAAGACATGTGACTAATGACTGTAAAAGAATTGAAGAAATATGGAAGTCGTGGCAGCATGGTCTAAAGGTCTCAGCCGGCCCCAGAAAGAGACAAGCTAACTTAAAAAAAAAGAAGACATTACGTTACCAACGTAACGTCACATACACGTCACTTTTGACATACGTACCAATCTCAGAGATGAAATAGGGGTGTGAGCCATGTATTATTTTATTATCGATATCGATAAAATTCAGGCAATTGGCAAATGACGCTCTTGTAAATTTATTTTAATAGCCCGATGAAGTTGTAAAAACCTTTTAGTAAGTAACATGTTAACCACTTCAAAAAAAAATATCTGCATTAGATCGGAACAGTGTTCACATTTGCAACCAACATGTTATACATGATTAGACAACGTTGGACAAATGTGATTGGTTAACCCAACAAAACTACACAATCTTCAGTATATAGAATAACATAATAGAATTCGAATAATTCAGCTCTTAAACAAAATAAGTAAGTGAAGTCTGATTTGTCAAAGAATTCAGTTAGATTTTGTATGTTTTTCCCCTTGTTGGTCCAAACCTTCTGGGTAGAATGAGGCAATCTTAAGTTGAATGGATCTATTAACAACCAATTATCTTCCATCGCTCACATGTATGCAGACGATCTTCAGTTATATACCCAATCGGCTATTAATGACCTTCCTCTTGCTATCTCAAATTTAAATGATGATTTGTCCAAAATAGCGGATTGGAGTAAAAAATATGGATTAGCCATAAATCCAGGTAAATCCCATGCAATAATTATAGGTAGCGTTAAAATTATTTCGAAAATTGACTGTGCGAATACTCCACAAATTTTAATTGATGGTGTCCACATTCCTTACACGAAAACGGTAAAAAATTTGGATATCTACTTCGATGAAACATTATCGTGGACCCATCAGTTAAAAGAGCTCAGCAAAAAAGTTTTCAATGCGTGTAATTCAATTAAAAGGTTACGTAATTTACTTCCAATTCCTACCAAAGTTGCGATTGCAGAATCGTTACTTCTATCCATACTTGACTATGCAGATACTTGCTATATTGACTTAACCAATTAGCAATTTAATGAACTCGAGCGTTTCCAAAATCTTGTTGTTAAGTTTATATTTCGCCTTCGTAAATATGACCATATCTCTGAGTACTGGCTAAGACTCAAGTGGTTGCCAATACGACTTTGTCGGAACCTACATATTCTTTGTCTCTTGTACTCTATTTTATTTGATCCACGTACGCACACAGGCGTACTTTTCTAAATCTAATTTTGAGGAGTGTGAATAAGGAACTAAGGTCGACGAATAATCTCTCTCTGCGCTGTAATGTGTGCATAGAGTATGCAGCAGTAATGTACCATTATAAATATTTTTAAGTTTATTAAACGAGCAGTCTCTCCTCATTCGTAGTCTTATTGACATCCTAACACCCAACACCACATGGCGACCCTGCAGCAGTAACCTGAGACTGTCGCTGCAAGAACATGAGCGCATTCCAGGGTGTATGGCGTCACTCCGCGAGTTTTTTATGAATAAAAAAAATACTGCTAAATTATAATTATCGACGCCATGATAAATAAAAAGAAAATTTAGGCATATGAAGGATAAATAAAAAATAGGCAAGATATTCAATCTACGCCTAATAAGAAAAAGAAGAATTCTATTTGCTGTGCTTATAATTCTTGTAGGAAAATAAAACTAAAAAAAGACAGTGAAAGAAGAAAAATAAAATAAAAAAAGGAAATGGAAAAAAAGCAGTATCAGAAGCGGCACTTTAAAATTTTTAATATCATCTATGAAATCTACTTCCGCTGTTCCTGAGACGATGAAATTATGGTCTTCAGAATTAAAAAAGAGTAGAATTTTTACTCAAAGTGAATTTAGAAAAAAAAATAAAAATATATAAATAAGTGCGCGTTCAGTATTAAAACACCTATTATTCAATGTACTTTGTGGTTAAAACAAAATTGTCGCGTATATTACGGTTTAATTGTATTGAGACTATTAGAGAACTTTGAGTCTATGTTATTACGTAGAATGTGAAAGCAGTTTCAAATAATTATTTTACATTACGCAAAATTATAATTATTACCACCTCTCTTTTACGTACCAGGCTATTCGTCTTTGGAACTTATTGCCAACACAAATTGAAAAGGCTGAAACTATCAGGTCTTATAGAAATTTATTAAAAAAATGTTATTTAAATATGCAGAATACAACATAGAGCTTAGAATAATATTCTTAACCTCGTATTTTTCTTCTTTTTTCTCTTCCTTTATAGATTGTGCATTATATTTTCGTATATTATAATTTATTTATTATAGTAGTAAACATGTAATTTATGTATTTAGTTATTATGACATATGTTTAATATGTATTTTTGTAATAAAGTGCATATTATTTGTATGTATATTTAATGTAATTTATTTAACATGTATGTATTATATGAAATAAAACAATATATTTATTAGATTAGCACAAGTTTTGTTTTAAGAAGCCCTACCTTAGTTTTTAAATAACATAAATTCCCTCCTTCACCCTAAGGTTGTCTTGCAGAGATCGCACTGAAGCGATAAGATCGCCTTTGTGCACCTAAGCTAAATATTATAAGTGAAAGAGTGTATTTTTTTGTAAATTTTAGAGCATAATAAAGTGTACTCATTCATTCATTCATTCATTCAACCAACAATACCAGTGATGGTAGAATGATATGCAGACACGACCCTAGGGACTTTGCCGCCCTGGGCAATATCGATGATTTCCGTTCCCCCCCCCTCCCTTGCTTTGACGCTGTCACTGTTCTGTGCAGCGCGGCGGCGCTGGCGACGGTTGTTCGATACAAACCGAGTGATTTATTTTATATTGGACTTGGATTATAATAGTAACTCGAGGCTTGCACTAGCGTACATATTCTTAGGCTTGTTCTTTGTGTAAAATGTGATACAGAAAATTTTACCCTTCACATGCATATCATGATTTTATTATATTATTCATATTTTAAAATTTGCCGTTCTTTAAAATTTGTTTGCCGCCCTAAAAATTTTCCGCCCTGGGCACCCGCCCAGTCCGCCCACCCCTGGGGCTGGCCCTGATGATATGCACCACAGAACAATATTACTCACAGAGAAGAACTGTATCTACATATACAATTAATGCAACCATAGCCTTACACAGCTACGAGACAGTGGCGCCCCGTAGGTATAGCAAACGAAAACTACTAGGAACGGGATTTTTTTATATTTAATTACTTTTTAATTTGTTGATAGAATAACAATTTCCCACTAAAATTTAAAAAAAAAACACAATATCGTTTATTCAATTAAAAAAAAACACTTATAAACGCGAAGGGTACACTAACATTACAATACTTAGAAATTTTAGGGGCAACTTAATTTCTTATCAAATAAGGCAATTATATCATGCATAGAAAATAACACGTTCATCGATAGTTGTTTTTGATGCAAATGTAAGAGAACAGTAAGAGTAGGTTAAGAAAACTGTTATAAATCACATTCATGTCTTCATTTGGCACTTTTGTATAATCGTTTACAGACATTTTAAACAAAATTCACCAATTTCACCATTTTCTAAAAATCACTAGCAAGGTAACCTAAAAAATTTCCGGGCGTAACTTTAATACGTCGAACGTCCTTTTTCAAAAATATAAACACATGAGACCAGTAAAAATACCGTAATCTTTAAATTGGAATGATGTGGCGAAATCACAACTCACTTAACACAAAATATCGTCACGAATCAATTACATAATGTATTTACAATAACGGCGGCTTCGGATTTCTAACAAACTCGCAGGCCTGTGTGACCAGTTATTTCAAATAAATAATATGAAAAATCGGCAATTACCTAAATAATTGATTAAAGAGCTATTTATTAAAATATAACGTATATATTATAAAATAACAATATTTTAATGACACTTGTATGTATATTATTTTTTGATAGTGCAGCCGATAGCAGCACACCTACATGCAAACGTTTTGTATGTGTTAAGTGCGAAAATACGTCTATACGAGAAACAGGAACCTGATATGCACTAACGTTCCCGATATAGAACCTTAGAAGATTATACAGATTAGATAAAAAATCATTGAATAGAAGCGTAGAAATTCGATGTAATTAAAGTAAGTAGAAAAATGTTGTTTATTAGTACCTACTATTCGAGCAAGGCCAAGGGCAATGTCATAATATAGGTAAAATTTACAGACCTACTTATATTAAAAACTTGTATACATGGCACGGCAAAACAGAAAGATTTTTTTTCCATTTTCTTCTAAACATTGCCCCAGTATAGGAATTTGGATAACAGCTGTCCGGTTGGCGACAAGTTTACCACCTACTACGTTGTAGGTGACAATACTACAATACCAAGTATTACAATAAAATAATATGTTATGTTACATTTTTAATGCATTATCCCATAACTTACCATAACACATTGGCTTATATTTATTACTTGAACATAAGTCTGTATAATTTGTTACTACGAACGCATGTTATCAAAGATTTCGAAAAATCAAGTTCGAATGTCTAATAAGTCTCGACTCTGGTGCACCACTAGCTCATTTGTCTAATGTGAACTGTCAATAGCAGTCAAATGTCAATTGACAAACATTGCGAATTGTCAAAACTTCATAACAACTCATCGGGTCAATTTGTTCGATTTCTTTGAACATGAAAGAAATTAAATAATGCAATAATTTGTAATCCATTAAATCGGAGAATTCACATAGCAACGTTATATAAACCGATACAAGCAATGCCTTTTACGTAAAATGGAATGTAAACAATAAAATAAATAAGTACTCGTGTTCATTTCAGAGATGATAAGGCAATCACTTAAACTACGAAAAATAATAACTTCTATAACTGTTCTGTTTGTTCGTAAGTATCTATTCTATATAAATCAATTATTAAATGCTACGTCGAAATTCAAATGGATTCTCTAACCTCATTTATAAATTATAGGTACCGAGTCTTTCGTATAATTTATTATTAATGTTTTATGTTACAGTTATCTTAATATTTATTATTCTTAGGCAAGATAAAAAATTAAGTGATAAAGAAACTGAAAAAGAGCAACCACTAGTAGAAAGTAATATTCAAGACAACAATCATAGAGACTATAATAGGATTCCAGTAAGGGATGAGGTTAATTTTATAGAAATAAAACGAAACATGGAGGAAATTAGCATGGATGACAAAACACAAAAGGAGCTAAAAGAAGCTAAGGCTCGAATACTAGAGCTGGAAAAGAAAATTGCAATTTTGGAAGGGAGAATCCCACAAAAGTATCCTGATGTGAAATATCTTGGATATAAAGAGAGAAGAAGGATTTTGGTAATTTTGTTTTGTTACTATTCTTATAGTTTTTGTATTATTTTGTTGGTGTAGTTTAAAAACTAGAGTAAGTAGATACTAAAAAGCAGATGATTACTACTCAGCTTGCTTTTCGTATCCCCATTTCTATTCCATATGATCACTTGCAGTGAGAAAATTTAAGCAATAGATTTATCAGCTAAAAGCTATATATTTTATAAAGATGTTTTTAAAGAAACATATTAAACAATACAGTAACAAAATATATAATTCAAAAGTCACATGTTTAATCAACTTGTTCAATAAAAAACAAAAATACAGGTTTCAAATTAGTTTTGGTACATATTTATATTTTAAGTCGCCTCTGTGATCTAGCGGTCCGGGTGTTGGACTTGACTGCATGAGGTCTCGGGCTCGAATGCTGGGTCGGCCAACAAAAAGAAAATTGGATTTTTCCTATTTTCTAATAAAAAAAATGTTGCTCGGGAATGGAAATGTGCCCAGTTGGTGATAGGCTTGCCACCTATCACATTGTGGGACTTAGTGTCTTCGGCTAGACGTGGGTGCCCTGGTTGTGCCTTTGCCTACCTCTTTGGTAGACAGTTCCAGCTAGACAGTTTGTAAAAGACGATCTTAGGCATACCGTCACCAACACTGTGCCAGCTGACAAGGTTTTAGAGTTTTGCAGCCCCTCATCTGGATTGGTTACACTGCCTTACCTATTTCTGCCACCATGACGTCAGTGCTTGCAGTTGACGTGTTCTGGTTCGGAGGATAAGATAACCAGTAAACATACTTTTGCTGGAGGCCTAACATCCTAGCCTCAGATTGGCACACACCATTACCATCTTTGGTGTCTAGGCAGTGTGAATTTATTGCCATATCATAATAAAAACATAGAGAATTGTACACACATAAAGAAATTTGTACATATTTTCTGCATGCTGATTCAAGTTCCCTGTGTACCGCCCGATCAGTCTTATAAATTCACTCGGCAAAATATACGAGCGTCTTATCCTCGCCCGCCTTAAGACGGCCGTAGACGAGGAACATTTGTTAATGGATGAGCAATTTGGTTTCCGGGCAGCCCATTCATGTACAAATCAGGTGAACCGCCTCACGGAGCACATTCTAGACGGCCTGAATAGACGTTGCCCCTTATACACGGGAGCCCTAATCTTCGACGTGGCCAAGGCGTTCGATAAGGTCTGGCACAACGGCCTAATCTATAAGCTCTACGAAATGGGCGTGTCAGACAGACTAGTTCTCATCATACGAGACTACTTTCGATAGAATAATTCCCTGCGAAAAATCAACAAAATACCTAGGGGTTATTCTAGACAATCAGATGTCGTTCAAATCGCACATCTCACGTGTCACTAACAAGGCTAAGCACGTACTTAGCCGTCTCTATTATTTAATTAATAAAGACAGTAAAATGTCACTTCGTAACAAAGTGACACTTTACAAAACGTGTGTCAGGCCAATCTTAGCTTACGCAAGTGTAGCCTTCGCACATACGTACCCGACCCATCTTAAAAAGCTACAAGTAATCCAAAATTGGTTCATGCGTACTGCCACCGGTTGTCCGTGGTACGTACGCAACGAGGACCTACATCGCGACCTAGATTTGCCTACAATAGCGCAGCATTTCAAAGAAGTGTCGGAACGCTACTTTGAAATAACGGCTGCCCACCCCAACCCGGTATTAGCACCCGCGTGTGACTATACACCGGTCGCGAACGCGCCCGCCAAACTTAGGAGACCCCGTCACATGTTATCGGATCCACCAGATCCAATAACCGCGGCAAACGCGAACCTCCCTCCCAATCCCAACCGGAACACAAATTCACAAGACACTACACTACACCGTCGCCGCCGGTCTAGGCGACGAAGACCTCTCTTGCGCCCGGCGCCTAATGCCGAGCGACGAGCCGCCACTATTCCTCCACCTAGTCCACCCAGTAACCAGAACGCAGCACCAAGTCGAGGTACGGTCTCCCGGGAGACAGCCCTTGTTGCTGGCGTTGTAGGGAACAGTCCAATCCATCTAAATAATGACGTCTCGGGCTGAGCACTCTGCTTGGCCCACAAAGCCCTTTGAACTTGTAAAAACCGCGAGGTTGGCCACACAATACTCATTCAAAAAAGTCCCCTGTGTAGGGTAGCAGGTAGACTAATACAATAAGCCTAACATCCCAGTCACAAAGCACTGAGACACCTGTGACATCTGTGGTGCCTATTGTGCCATGGTTGTCTCTTACTATCAGGAAAGCCATGTGCTTGTTTGCTGTCTTATCTAAAAAAAAATTACCAGTACATCATTTCCAAAAAAAGGCTTAGCAAGATAAAGGAATTCTAGAAACAAGACATAACTTACTCTATTGAGTTTAGTTATCTTGCTAATCTATATTTTGTATAATAATCTAAATGTTTTCCTTTATTTGATAAATATCTAAAACTTTAATGCACATTGATAACATTAAAACAACATGAGTATGTAAAAAATAATATATCTCAAACAAGCTTATCCTTATACAGGCCCATTGGTCTCCAATTGTTGCCATGCATAACTCTAAAGAGAGTGTGTACCCATGAAAACCAAAAATCAATGAATTTAAAACCTTTTATCTAATTAACAAGCATAGACTAAAGTCCTCCAAGTTTTAAGTTTAAATTATAGTCTTACACAATCATTAACAAACACTATACATTAAATAATAAATAAATAAATATTCCAGAACAAGTCACACAAATTAAATTAGTTAAGTGTGTGTCAATTTCAATCTTGAAGTACTTTAGCCTGTCTCTATCAGCATACAGAAATTAAGTAATTAGGTCCACCACATAATATGTATTGAATAAAAGTCGAAAACCATTTTCAAATGCAGCAAATCCAAACATTACTATGGAATGGACCAATCACACACATCAGTTATTTTCCATATGGAACTCATGTCATGTTGCCTGAATCTGGTAACTGAATCCCACAAGACAATACTGATCATATCTGTTGGACTTGCCACTCTAATACCAAAACTTGATCTTAAAGAGTAAAATGGTAATAAACAGTTCAAATCACTTTCATGGATTTCTTGAACTGATATACTTACAACAAAAGTTATTGAATTTTTTTTTAATTTATTTTTCCTGAAAACTTACATCTAAATAACACAGTACAAATTTTGCCAAACTGCGAAGCAGTTTGTTGGATATTTTTTTTGGAAACATCTTAAACGGAAGAATAATTGTTGTGATACACAGTTCCCCTTCTACTAATAAAACTTACACACCCGTTGATCTTGTGTGTAACTTCACTCTTGTTAATAAAAAATTCAGTTACAAGCCAGATCAACAGGCACGTAAGTTTAATTAGTAAGGGGGATGTTATTTTAATTGGACTCGTACAGAAGCCACTAAGAAATGTAGTAATTTTTAAGTTAGTTGTGACTTAATTTTTATTTATGTGGCAGTTAAAATGAGGCTGGATTGTTCCTGTCAATTTCAGTCTTGGTGCAATTCTGGGATGAAAAAAAGCTTTTATTTTACTCTATAACCTTGAATAATAATATTGAATGTAACATTAAAATAGGTTCAGCCATTTCAGAAACTAGCATGGACTGATAGGTGGAAACATTTTTAAATAACAAGTTTTTTTGTGTTTTAGTATACTATAAGTTAGTCTAAAATCTAAATCCTGCAATCACTGACATTTACAAATTGTGAAACTTAGGTTACAGGTGGTGCTGGATTTGTTGGATCACACTTAGTGGATATTCTTATGATGCAAGGTCATGAAGTAATTGTTGTAGACAACTTTTTTACTGGACGGAAGAGAAATGTTGAACATTGGTTTGGTCATAGAAACTTTGAAATGATTCATCATGATATTGTAAATCCACTTTATGTTGAGGTAAATATTGATTGTGCTTATATCAAGAATACTGTTAATACCTATTATTGAATAGTAATAAATAAAATCTAGGTTTGTAAAAAAAAGAATAAAATCAAAATAGATTGCCTTATTTTTTGATTTTATGGCTATACTAGCTGTTGCCCGCGGCGTTGCCCCGCGTAGTCCCACAGGAACATTGTTTTGGAATAAAAACCATCCTATGTGTTAATCCAAGTTTTCCTCTATGTGTGAACCCATGAAAATCGGTTCAGCAGTTTTTGCGTGAAAGAGTTACAAACAAACAAACATTCGCATTTATAATTTTAATAATAGGATATCAAACTACAAAAACTCATTGAATAATAACCTATTTCATATTTAAACCATTCAAAAGTAATATTTAATCCAATGTATACTACATTTATTAGTGTTAAATATAGCTACACATTAGATGTTTATTAAAATAAACATAATAATGCTTACACCAACAAATGTAGTTTTTTTTTATATTTGCTAATGTGATAGGGAAAGAAGACTACAAATAAAACACACCTCAAACGTCTTGCAAGTTTTCCTATCCTACTGATACATATTAATAAGGCTTGAAATACTTGTATTGTAAGTTGTAAAGTAGATATTAAATTTTTACAACCCTACATTAAAATAAATGATCAAAAGTGCTTAATGCTACTAAAATTTAATGAAATTATCACTGTTTCTTACATCAAGTTCTAGCTAAGCCAAAACAGGTTTGTTGTTTCAAGATAAGAGGATGTGAAACATGATAAAATTCAACAAATGTTACTGATCAGTTATTTTTTAATGTTATGCATGCATAAAATGTACATTAAAAACATGTGTATAGGATAAATATTATACATTTACTATCATTTATAAAGCAACATTAAATCTATATAAGGTTTTTCCAGAATTGGTATTTAAATTTATAGACTATGTTCAGTGAAGTAAAAAAGACATCCACATGAAAAATAACATGATTAAAATGATTTTTTTATTTGAGTGAGCACATACAGAAAAAGCTCTGATTCAGAGCCTCTGACTTTAGTTTGCTTTTATTAAATCATTATATAACTGGAGATGCCTTATAATGTATCAAATAATAAGTTTGTTTCCTACAAACATTTCCTAGTCATTTTTATTTTTATTTGATAGGTCAATTGGATGAGTTTATACTGTATGTAACCGTGCTATTCTGTAACATTATTATAAAAAGTCGAAAGCGGAATCCGCG
This sequence comes from Calephelis nemesis, assembly GCA_002245505.1. NCBI lineage: Eukaryota > Metazoa > Arthropoda > Insecta > Lepidoptera > Riodinidae > Calephelis > Calephelis nemesis. The sequence goes on along the minus strand of NJDD01001718.1, from coordinate 16,282 downwards.
GTGAGATTACAATTTCTTATTCTGAAAAACTCGAAAGTTCTAGTAGCGCCACACCTCCGAAAGTAAAAATGAGGTGAACTAGGCTAAGTGAGTACTCTTTACGTAAATACTGTAAGTCGGCATTCGAGTTCGAGTGTTTACAAACAATTCACCTGCAGTAAGCAAAAAGCTGAAAGTGATTTTAGTCACGTTATTTTTCACGTGGATTTATTAGATTTTAAAATTTGAATACCTATTTTTGAAGTACCCTAAATATGAATATGTAAAGATAATTTTCAGCTGTCTTATTAATAAACAAGTGCTAAAGTAGGAGTAAAGTTAACTTGATATTATAGTCTGTATCACATTGTATTAAAGACTATCCCAGGTTGAATCTTGGAGTACTTTGCTCCATTTGTATTAATAAGGCGGCAGGAGATCAAACCTAAACCTCGTTAGTCTGCATCTTTTCATCTATGTACTTACCACTGTCTTAAAAATGCAATTAATGTAAGTGTAACTTACTAGCAATACCAATATCCTTTCCTTCTACTCCCACCTGAATAAAACTTATGACTATTTTCAGGCTGATGAAATATATCACTTGGCTAGTCCTGCCAGTCCACCCCACTACATGCAAAACCCTGTAAAAACAATTAAAACTAACACATTAGGAACTATCAATATGCTAGGTAAGATTAATTTACAAATATATTATAAAGAGTTTTGAAGTGAAACTTCTTTACTGACCTATGAGAGAAATTTGCTGTCCCATTTCTCTGTTACATTCATTGACCTGTAGTTGTATCCCACAAGAAAACCACTGTTAGTTATCGCTGAATTTCATGCTGCGTTCTTCACGCTTTTTTTGTCGTCGGCCGTTTTATTAGCAGGAAGATCTCGCGAACTGCTTACCCCTTGTGCAATGCTCAATGTAAATATATGAGTTTTTAAAATATAAAACTAATTTTCGGTTACGCTTCACGAAAAAAGATACCATAATAAAGTTTCACGTCCTACTTGTGTCCACTAAAACCACTGGGGACTGAGAAAACCTAGGTTGACATACCACAATCAAATCGCTTGGGTTTTATCCGAAGGTGGTTTAAGAGTTTCAAAAAGAGTGTGGATATGTATGTATATGCAACATTCATTATAAGATGATATCCATTTAGTATTTACACATATTATTTCTTCATATATATTAAAACAAGAATTATCTGCACAAAGAGGTGTTTAAAAAATTAAGTAACTGTATATATTTTGTCTCGATCTTAATGTCCTTCCAAAATCACTTTTCATTGTGCCGAGGTTAATTTAAATAATTTAGTGTACTCATATTTTTAAACGAAGAAACACTTGTTAGGGTCCACTAGCCATTTACCCGCGACTTCGTCAGGGTAGAAGAGTTACTTCAAACAGCAACTTTATTTACCTTAAACATGATTTCCGTATAAAGTTTCATCCCACACCATATTTCTTTTGGAAGATAATTTTTGAAAACAATATGTCTTTATTTGAATTTGGATTTTAACTATATGGATACCAAATTTCATCAACATCCGTCCAGTGGTTTAGTTGTGAAAGCATAACAGAGACTTTAGCATTTATAATAACATTAATTTAAAAAAAATGGACGCACTTTCCATTGTCCAATTTTGCTAAAATTTAGCAAACATGCTTGTTTCTAATTCAAATGAGGAATTAGTTACCTGAATTATGACTGAAGTTTGGAAATTATGCATTATTAGGTCTGGAATATAATATTTTTACCATATTGAAAGATCCTTATAAATACAAAGGATAAATAGTAATACTACTATATAATTTTTCAGGGTTAGCAAGAAGAGTTGGTGCCAAAATTTTAATTGCTAGTACATCAGAAGTTTATGGTGATCCCATGGTTCATCCCCAACCAGAATCATACTGGGGTCATGTTAATCCTATAGGTAATGTAAAAACGTGACTATATAACTTATAATTAGTCTGTATATAGTACCTAGTACCCCACTACTGTGACTAATAACCCACTACTGTGACTAATAACAACCCCATTGGTAGACGGCTTAGGATGGATTCCATCTTTGAATTTAAACGCGATCAACGTAAAAACGCGTTTAGTCAATTGTCAAGAGTGTCAATCATGTCAATCATATCAATTTCATTGTCAAAGAAATTTCCTTTTTTTGTATTTTTTTTATTATTAAACTATTTTATCGCCTCTGTTGTCTAGCGCTCCGGCGTTGGACTAGACTTCTTGAGGTCCCGGGTTTGATCCCCGGGTCGGGCAACAAAAAAATTGAAAAATGTATATTTTCAATTTCTAATAAAATTAACGTTGCCTGGGATTGGATATGTGCCCGGTTAGCGACAGAGGCGGATTAATAGACGAGAGTACCCCTAGGCACAAAAATTTAATGGCGTCCCTGTAGCAGGCGTCTATACTTACTTGGTATTAGTTTGTAATTTTGGATATTTAGGGAAATCTTTAGATCTACTGTTTAAACAATTTTGTTGGAATTGATTTGGTAGTTTATAGGTAGGTAGGCACATATCAAATCCTGAGCAACATTTTTTTACTAGAAAATTGTAAAAACCACATTTCCTTGTCCAACCCAGGACCACATGCAGTCAAATCTAACACTTGGACCGCTAGACTACTAGGCGATGTTCGTTGTACAATTTTTTTTTCAATTTGGATTTTTTTAAAAACTTATGTTTATGTTTTTATTAGATTTTTTAGCTAAAGCGACAGATGTTTAGAGAACAACTAGCTGCCCGTTCCGGCTTCGCTCGGATGGTAATTTTTGACCATAAATTGAGATAAAAGCTATCCTATCTCTCAAGTTGGATCGAACTGCACATGGTGTGCGAATTTTATTATAATCGGTTAAGTGGTTTAGGAGCCCATTGAGGACAAACATTGTGACACGAGATTTATATATATTAAGATAAGGGCTGGAATGTTTTAAAAATGGTGATAAAAATAAAGGCATAACCTTTTTCTCCTTCCTTGTTATGATAATAAGATGAATCTAATAAAAGTTGTTTTTTTTTAAAATTGAAGCTCATTTCTCACAAATGTCATTTTGCTTAAGCATATTCTCCTTCCACTGACGATATCATAATGTTTTAGGTCCTAGAGCTTGCTATGACGAGGGTAAAAGAGTGGCAGAAACGCTTGCATATTCCTATGCTAAACAAGAAAATGTTTCTGTCAGAGTTGCCAGGATTTTTAACACATACGGTCCGAGAATGCATGTCTCTGATGGCAGAGTGGTTTCCAATTTTATTATGCAAGCTATACAAAATCTTACTATCACGGTGAGTATACTAGTCATACATAAGGGTGCCCAGTGCCCTTAATTAAAAAAAATACAGTGAACTATGTTGTTACTCCTGACTGAACCGAAAGAATCTTGGCGTGAAGATTTGTAAAAATTTACGCAATGTACGCATAGCAAACATTACGGTATAAGGCATATAGAAAACGCTAATATTATTCAAAGCATACACTATATGCTTTGAATAACATTAATGTTTTCTCACTGACACAACAGAGCTTTCTACACCACAAACAAAAAATATAAGATGTGTATGTCAAACTCTTAATAATTTGATTATTTCTTTTATTAATTTCACGTGTTTTATATTTTAACAAAGTATTCTTTAAAATTATATTATTATAAATATTTTTTTATCCTCTAGAATAAATTTTGGAAGTTTCATACTCCTCTTCTTTCATACTTTTTGAAAATATCGATATATCGAAAATCCGATTAAAAAAATATCAACAGCCTACTCTGTTAATATGTATACATTTTTGACTACCCTCATTGGAGGAGGGATAAGCGTAGGTACACGCGTAATGCCACTGACGAAACCGATGTTTTTGCTATCGATTTCCAAAAGAGGCAGACATTTGTCATCTAAATCATCTAGCCATTCTAAACGTTAACGAATTTATTAAATATACTTCAGTTTCTAAGTACTATGTTTTAATATCGATTAATCCCAATAACACAAGCATATAATTTACTTACTTTGGGGTTAGATGAATTTGTGTAATTTGTAGAGATATATTTATTTCCATTTTATGTAAAACTTTAAAAAAAATATATATATTATATCTGTAATGAATAAATCAAATACTATGTTTCAGGTATATGGCAATGGTAAACAAACCCGTTCCTTTTGCTACGTATCAGATTTGGTGGATGGACTTCTAACGTTAATGGCCTCTAGCTATAATCAACCTGTAAATATTGGGAATCCTGTGGAACATACGATAGAAGGTAAATATTACTAGCTGTTACGCGCATTTTCATTTACAACAAAAATTTTATTTTAAGAGTAATACCTACAAACTGAACCTATGTTAACACTTTGACTGTCCTAATAATATAGTTACTTCTCCATTACCAATTAATGTCCAATACATTAGTTCAAATGCATTGAAGTACGAACTTTCGACCAGTAGTGTTGTTCTGAAGCGCTAACTTTTAAATCGACAGATTTTGTAAAATAACGCCCTCATCCATTCACGTCAATTAAATGTTGTGATATTATGATCGACGCACAATGCATTTCATGTTATGCACGATAATATCAAGTCGGCTAACTACCCAGTGCATCACATGTTATGCACGGACAGTTAGTGTTAATATTGTTTTGTTAGATAAAAAGTAATTTTTGTTTACTACCAACTGCAAATTATATCGCTGATAAAATTGATTATATGCAGCGACCTAAACCTGTCTGAAATAGCTTACCCAATATAATAATAGTATACTTACTTCCTAGAAATAAATATTGATAAATTTTGTAATTGGGGTCGCAAATTTGATTCAATTTGCAATAAAATTGTCAAGTTTGTATATGTGTTGAGAATAATAAGAGGTGTCAGGCTTAAATAAATCTTAGCTAGTTTTGCAATATGGAATACCTATTTGGGAAAATTTTGTAGAATTAATCATTTTAAGAATTGTTCGATATGTAGTGTTAATCAGTTACATTCATGCAAATCCCATTTTAAGTCACTCACACTATTACTTTTATATAGTTTATATGATATAATATCTTGCATTAGCTCTCTTGGCTGTATGTGTATTTGAAAAAAAAACGACGGCTTGCACTCCGGGAGTGCCGGCAGAAGTGAAAACTTGAATATTAACGTTGTGCATTTTTGATATTTTGGTATTGCTTTAATTATCAGTACGAAAGTACTATTATTTATGTGGTAGAATACAATATTAATTTACGCAAATGTTTGTAATGTTTATGTAAGCTATCGTACACAAACATTACAACACGAACATTCGCGCAAGCGCCCTGCTGCGTCTTACGAATGTTCGATCAGGTCACGTGCCTTGACGCGAGTTTAGAAGTTTTTATCCATTCCAAAAAAAGTGTTGCCCACTTTTTTAAATTAAAAAAATGCCGCTAAAAAAGTTTTCACTTCAAAACACCATCTTTTTTTTTTCAAACTAATACTGAAATGCTAGATTTGTTATTGCCAGGAGAAGGTTCCAGGACAGGAAAGAAATTTGTCTGTCGGGTCAGCTATTATTTAATAAATATTTATTTTCAGAATTTGCTTTAATAATAAAGAATCTAGTCCCCGGCTGCCGCAGCAGGGTGGCGACGGGCGCGGCCGTGGAGGACGACCCCCAGCGCCGGCGGCCCGACATCACCGTCGCTGAGAAATACCTCAGTTGGACTCCGAAAGTAAGCACCTTATGCAGACATATTCACGCCAAGTCCCTCTATCTTTAGGCAGAGAGTATCGATTGCCAAGTATCACGATGGCTACATACTTACCTAGCACACATTCATTAGTCATTACACTTTGTATAAATGCCGGTTTTGGAGCTTTTTAACACTACCCTCAGGTAGAACCTCAGCGATTTGATCGTAGAATGTCAACCACGGTCATCTCGGTTATCTGCCTACCACCTATCCATATTCGCATTTTATGTCTGTTTTGTCGAACTTTATCTCAGCTGTATACCTTTCGTTTCATAAAGTATCAAAGATTTTGTGAAAGTAATATTAAAAGCTATACAGGATTGTCCTTAATTGATTTCGTATACTAGTTGTTTACACGCGAATTTATCAGCATTTAATAGATTTTAATATCGACTTTCATCTCCTTTTATAGTACTTTAGGAATTAATTTTTCACAAAAAAAATATGTTTGTAAAGTTCGCATATAGTCAAAAGACACAAATTATCAAATTTCTTTAAAATCGGTTCAGCGGTTTAGCCGTGATAGCGTAACAGACAGGCAGACAAACTTTCGCAATCACATTAAAAATATGAATTGCTGTAAAAGCCCGCATATTGTCCAATTTTAAATTTTGCTACAAAATGTTTAGATTTACTGGTTTTTTGTTTTTTTTTTTTAACTAACACTATAGCAATAAATGATACAGTAGCTACTCAGTCATTTACTACACTGTTTACAAAAGTTACACACTATTGCAAAACAACTACAGCATACACCCATATGTTGCTAAACTTTACTAAAGTTCATGCAAAATTATAATTTGACTAAACGTTCCATCTCTTTTTATTGCAATAAATTAAAACAGGATATATGAACAAAAAAATATTATACTATATTTTAGTTTTATTTTTAGGTATCATTGCAAGATGGTTTACAAAGAACTATAGACTATTTTAAAGAAGAATTATCTAGAACAACGTTTTTCAACAATCAAACTTATATGGACGTGAAAGTGAAAAATCACTATTAATTTAGACTTCTGTAAATGTGATATTAGGAATATCGAAATTTACCAAAGCGGCTATAACTAATAAGTTATTACTTATGGAAAGTGTTATTTTTGCCTATGTTTATGTAGGTTTTTAATCTGTTGTTGTTTAGGCGCCAGCATTTTGAGTTTGACGACTTTAATTTAACATTAGGAAATTATTTCTAGAAAACTTAAGCATGTTTGTACAAAAATTGTCTGAGAATTTTTTGACTAAAAAAGAAATTGATTTAAATTTATTAAATTAGTAGAAATATGATCCTTATTTTGAATTAAAGGAGTTTGCATTGATCGTTCCTATTCACATCTTAGTTCTAGAAAGTTTATTTTACGTGAAAGTTTCAAAAATAGAATAAAACGAGGTATAACTTCCATTTCGGCTAGTTCTTTACTCTGAGCACATAAAAATTAAGTGATTCTCTGATTTTTACAATTATATTTATCAATTACAGTTTATAAATAAATATCCCTGGACAAAATGTATCTAACCAAAAGTAAGCAAATTAAATGCTTATATTTTGGGTATTAGACAACGATATGATTACATAGAAATACTGATGTATATGTACCAGTATAAATTTAATCTATCTATGTCCCACCCAGTCTTTGTTCATCACATAAATGCCTGCCCCTGTCGGGTATCGAGCTAAAAAAAACTACTCAAAATTTAACATAGGTATACAGACCAAATTGAAATAGGTAACTTTGAAATTGTTACTATTCCGATATGACAGCTGACAGATTTGTTAGCTATCAAATTTGTATAGGTCGTCTTTTTATTCATAATGTGATAATGTACTTTTTAACCTGCTTTCAAAAGTTAATTTAGTTTACAGAAAATTTCATTCTTGAAATGTAGTTTTGTTTAGCGGAGTCGATAAATTTAAAAAATACATATTGGAAATAGTATAATATCTCGAATTTGATGGTAATGCACAACTCTCCGTTTATTTTTATAATAGTATCTAAAAAATCACTTACAATTAATATCAAAAGCACTATGTCGTAAAACTCGAATTAATATACGGTGATAATATTTTCTTTTATTGGCTGACTTTATCATGCATCTCATTCAAAAACTAAAATGAGGGCGCTACCGTCTTTAAAATAAAACTAATAACTAAGAAAAGTTCCGCTAGGAGTAAATTATTATAAATCAAAGATTACTTTTAATCGTGTTAGTCACATATTTTATCTAAATTCTCCTTAAATTCTGTTAACCTAATTAACAATGTAAATTACTTCTCGAGTCCCACTGCGATTAGTCTTGTGCGTTGTTTATAACTGTCTAGAAAAAATATGGCAAAATTTGCATTTAACTTAATACAGTTAGAGGCCATTGAAATTTATAAAATTAAAGTATCGCCGAGGTTGTGACATTCATCATGTTGCCAGATATAGAAAAAAGTTAGTTCCAATATAATTAATTTCTACACTCTTCAAATGAAATGTATCCTCTTATTTTTCTAATTAATCTTTATTTTGACATTTAAATACATTTTTATTTCTTAGTGCACCTTTTCATTTTTCTAATTATTGTAATGTTTATTTGTTCTATGTGCACTTTTAAGTTTACGCATTTGTCATTCTTAGATACTTAATATTGTCTACATTATAGAAATGCACAATACAATATTACTATTTTTGTACAAATAAAAGATACGTATATTAAAAAGTTTTTCACATGAGTTTCATTTTATTTAAACTATTACTGTAGACAGGAAAAATTAATCTCATTTTTAACGATACTAAATTTATTATAACAACTCTATGAAAAAATATAATTGTGTGTTTAAAATAGCATTGTTTATGAGCCATTCCTGAATTTCATTGATAAAAAACGCCCAATTTAGTAAACGTTTCATACCCTTACAGGGTATGAAACCCATGACTACACCTTTCGCAACAACTCTCCCCCAACTTAATGACTGAGAAAAAATTTAGATGATTAAAACATAGTGATTACTTTGGATGTAATTTAAAAATGACCTCAAGTTAACTTTATTCATGGAAATGAAGGATTCAATCCATTTTGTCCTACTTATTGCATTGCAAACATTTCTTAATGTAAGAGAGTCTAACAAGGGGATATTGGGACGTACTCGAGCGAGTCAGATAATGGTGGAAGTTATCTCACACACCTGACGCTTTCGAGTAACTTGCAAAAAGTCCTCTTGGCCTCTCTCACTATAAGTCCTTAATCTTGTAAGAAAAAAATGTAATATTATGTTTTTGTTTTGTTATGTGTGGTATTACAATTTACAATAGCGAATAGTTTGTTAATATTTCGATAAATTATATTTGTAAATACTTCAATCTCAATTTATTTTGATGTTTTTTCTCTAAAATGTTTATAGGTTATATATTTTAATGAATAAAAGGTTGAAATTGACAAGTTGTTATTTCACTTGGTTTTGCATTTTCAGAACAGCTGTAGTCTGCTTTGTTTTAATATGTATTGTATCGAACCGACCTCTTTGTATAGTCTACTAGCCGGCTCGCCGACCTTTGTATATTGTATGTAAAAAATAAGAACTGTTTTTCCTACTTTCCTGCAATTTGCGTGTTTTCGACAATAATTACTTAACAACAAAAATAATTAGCGAAGTTGGTCCGATTTATTTTCTATATTATTTTGTTCTGTACGGACTAATAAATTAGCCTAAATAATATTTGAAAAAATGACAAACCTTTTGGTTTTGTCGTTTTAGTTTTAGTCGATCGTTAAAATACTGCCAACAAATAGAGGTATCTATTGAAACTAAGAGACAGACGTCGCCTTTAGACACCATAGATATTACTGGTGCTTGGCTCGCAAATTTATACCCGGGTTCTTGGAGCACGTTTTAATCTACCAGCTACGCCTACGATACAGTGACAAGCATTGATACAATGTCACCTATGCGGGTTAAACTGTACTCTACTACCTAGTAAATGCAACATACTTATCATCTCGCCAAGTCCCGTAACTGTCTATCATACAGAGTGCCAAATGTCACGATCTTTGTACACCTGTATAGCTTCATTTTAGGAAATATTTTGAAACACGCTTAATTTATTAGTTTTATACACATACATATCTTCACGCCAGTTCCTTCTGGTGTAGGTAGATAATGGTGATAATTCTGCTGTTCACAAACTAAACTTATTTTAGATGCATGCTATCTTTCTCAAATGAAACAAAAACAAAAGAGATGGAACTTTTAGACAAGTCAGATTAGTCCGGACATGTCAAATTGTGATTTTTTAATCAACGTTGTCTGAGTGATAGATTAAACGTCTGTAGAAATTAAGTGTACGGTCTAATTTAACACCACTAAAAGTGTTTTGACTCTTTCTGTTACATTCGTTGAAAGAAGCGTAATTTGAAATTAGTGAGTGCGCAACAATATTACTACCATTGTAGAGTGCAAAGTGTTCAGATTTTTGTATACTTACCTGCCTTGATACTTCCATATTTATTCCTCTTTCGGACATTTGACACCATCCTCGGACAATAACCGACCAATTAGGTCGTAAAAATATTTTAAACTAGATCTCCCCGGGTACCACCCACATAAATTCACATTATAAAAGCTTTTTGTCAACTTTTCCACATAAACGAAGCAATAGTCTACTCTTTCATTTTTACAACAACTGTTTCTTAAAGGCGCTCTTGCCGCTGCGATAGACGTGACTTAGACCTCAAACTGCGACGACGACGACTTAGACAACGGCGAGAGCGGGGCGGGCGCGGGCGAGGCGAGCTATGCCCGAACTCGGTGTCAGCGGCCAGATCGCCCCGCCCCCGCTCCGCTGACATCCAGTTCACTTCAATAATAATCTATGTGTTAGATCGCGCCGCTAGAGCCGCCGCCCCGCAAGCGCTGAGATCCAGTTTGAGGCCTAAAGGATAGCGCCCACTGCTGAGAGGCGGAGCGTATCGGGCCGGGGCGCATCGCATTGCAACGCATAGTGATGCGGGCCAGGCTGCATCTCATCGCGCGCGGATTTTTGTTACTCAGTACATCGTTAGCCCGCGCGTAAAACGGTACAAGGTTGTGGGCGACGATTTCAACCGCGACGGTTACACGACCACGGGGAGGAAACGCTCCGTGAGTTCTTAGCCAAATTCTTACCAAAAGTAAAGGATTTTATATAAATGAAGCAAACACTAAAACTGCACCTTAAAATTATAGGTCATTTTATTTATTTTCAATACCTAAATACAAATTTGCTATATTCGATTTGTTTCTGTGTTATAATTAGCCAATAGTAACTATTAGCCAATATAGATTATTTATAACTAGCCAATATTTAGCTTTGTTATCACATTGAGTTCAAAATACATGTATGGACACAGTTTGGAAACAATATAAATATAATAGAGAATAGTAATTATAAATTGTATTGGTACACTGGTGAACCAGTTGTCCATTGAAACATTGACTCCTGATCCGTACAAAGGGCTTAGTACCCGATGTGTGATGTCTGATACTTTATTAGAGGCTTAAAAGGGGACCTTCTGGTTGCAAGCCGGCATTTCGAAGTTGTAACCGTACAGATATTTGACATCTGTGACCATAACAATTTTTATCCCGAACTTTACCGCCTTATTTGGCATGTACTGCACAAACACCAGCTGCTCATCAAAAGTTCTAGTATTTAACTAAGTACTATTGTCTAAGAAGTAACATAAATTGATCTCAAATTAACTTAAACTGTAAAAAATATACAATTCTTTAAACTATTGCAAATACTGTAAGAAAAACTAAACAATACGAATTTACCTCAAAAACAGAATGTTGTACACTGTGAAAAACAGTTCCGTATAAGCTTGCGCAAGGTACATACGTAAATCAGCAAATTTACAGTCCATTTGCTAAGCTTCCGTGTGCCGCTAGATTCAGCACGCTACTGGCAAGACGGGAGGGAGTAATCTAGTGTTAATGAGATCAAATTAATATAACTTTGGCAATATTTTTAATTTAAGTTATAATACGAACTTTACAAAACGGTAACAACATTAAGTGTACCTGACCAAAGAAACTTTTTAACAACAAATTCTCTGTAACATAACACTGATTATAAAATTACAAAAGTACAAGACACACGACGCACGCTAGCGCACTCTTAGTCTATTTGTCATAGACTGACAAAATGGCGGACGAAAAACGCCACAACTGCAAACGTCGCCACTTTTCGGCGGCAGCGGTCACGTATTGACTGCTGCCGCCAACGCGTCGACGACTGCCACCGACATGTGTCGACGGTTGCAGTTACCTATGCCGTTGGTGACATGCTGCTTGTGTAAGAGCACTAAGTATTAGTTAAAATTTGTGTCAATACATTCCTATGTCCACACACACTGTTACTACCTTAAGGACAGCGCCCATTGTTGATGGGGTGACTAGGCCGCATTGGAGAATGCGGGGTAACGAGCGGAAATACTACGCTATCCTTTACAACATGAACTTGGCAACACATTCCAATTATAATAGTACGATCGCATTATGCTTGTTTCAGTCTTACAAAGTTTCTTGCCATGGGAATGAACCAATGTCTTATACATATCAAACATTTCACCAGGAGTTTGTTTATGACGTACTAACATTTTTGCGTCACATCCTCGTGACTTCCATTGTGTGTCGAATCTGACGTCGTGAACTCTATTGATATCATTGAGAGCCGCTGTCCACACACCCATAGAAACATCTTCGGAATAGTAGAGGCTGAAATTAAAATTGAGTGGTTAACCAATACAAAATTTAAATGTTTTAAATAAAAGAAGTGTTAGAAAATGTCTTAATAATTGAAATATTTCAACCTATTTGATATCAATAAAACAATTACTAATGCAATAAGCACTTTTGATGTGGTTTGGACAAATTAACATACTCCACTATTAAAGCATTACACTGAATTTTGTCCACAATGAAAAATTGGTTCAAGATCCAGACCTAATATAGCTCTGGATACTAAGGGGTTTGAACCTTTGTGGTTTAGTGCCTGGCTGTCATTTTGTGTTTTTTTTTTTCAAAATAGTGGCGCACAATATTTTCTACAAATATGGATAGGAGATACTTATACAAACAAAAAGTATTAGGGTCAACACATCCTAAAGCATCACGATACAGAGTTATTTACAATAAAAGATATGTACATATATATATAAAAGTCATTGAGGTATTTTTATTACATAAATGGAAAATAAATGTATACAATTAATGTTCATAACGTCGCGGGAGTAATTAAGAAACATTAACCAAATTTATTTGCTAAATATTTCTCTAAAATGGCAAAAAGATAATGAACTAAGACTTTCATGGCTACAAAACTACAACTTTATATATAATTTTGTTGACTTTGGCCAAATTCTCATCATCATTTTGTTTTGGCTCTCTCTAATAGCTCTGTAACATGATCTTTTGATGTTGATCCTAATACTTTTTTGTTTGTATAAATGTCCCCTATCCATATTTGTAAGAATTATCGTGCGCCGCCATTTTGAAAAAAAATAACACAAAATAGCGCCCAGGCACTAAGCCAGGCTTCATACAAAAAAGAAAAACCAGGCTAACAGCAGGTAAAATCAATGTTTTAATCCATACAAACTGTTAGCTGTTATTGGTGGTAATTCCACTGTTCACAAACTTATTTTAGATGCATGCTATCTTTCTCAAATGAAACAAAAACAAAAGAGATGGAACGTTTTAGACACGTCAGATTAGTCCGACCATGTCAAATCGCGATGTTTTTAATCGACGTTTTCCGAGTACTAGTTTAAACGTCTGTACAAATGACGTGTACGGTCTAATTTGACAGCGCTAAAAGTGTTTTGTCTCTTTTTTTATTATTTTCGTTGAAAGAAGACAGCGATAACTTAAAATTAGTTTAGTGAGTGCGCAACAAAATTTCCACCATTGTCAAGAGATACAAAATTCGCAAGATTGACTACTTCTAAATAAAATCATGTGAGTAATGGACAGCTCTACACTTACTCATTGTCATCAAATTTTTATAAGCTAAAGTGTGAGTTACTTAATTTTGACAATTTTTTTACCTTAGTAAATCACCATTTTTTGCAATGTAATCCACTATATTACGTGATATAACATAACCTCCTCCAAGAGCATATGGTAAATATGTGTCACATAAAAACCAATCCTTTTCTTCCCACTTGCCATTTAGAAATACCTTTGCACGTCCATCAAAGTAGCCCCAGTATAGACCTCTGTACTGTGCTTGGTTATCCTGAAATATTTTTTAAACTTAATGTTACTTTGACAATTATTTATAACATAGTGAATTCATAAACAATTCTACCAAAAATATTTCATTACTTTTTGTGAGAAATTAATAAAATTTGCAATCTAGAAATTATAATATTTTCAGAGTAGGATTTTAAAACCTATACATGTTAGTTTTTGAAAATTATTTTGCTGTTTTTGCTGAGTTCTGTTATAAGCCTAACGCTAAAAAATCATGGCGCTGTTTGCACCCGCGCCCGCGGCGGTTGCGGGCCCGCAGATTCCGTAGGATGTAGATTTATATGCAAAAAGTAAGATCACATTTCACAACGCGATTTTGCGGTTACCGCGGCAGCGGTCGTCTGTTGCAACCGCGCGCTTTGCGATCGCCTGGCGGGCGACCATTTTGTACTAGGTACATATTTGAACTGATTATTTAACCGCAACCGCTGACCACGCAATCATCAACCGCCAATTTCAACCGCGGTGGCTGCAGGACCGCAAAAAAATACCGGTCTCGTGAGTTTTGAAATAAATCGCTGAAAAGCGAGCGTGGGTAAAAATCGCTTCGTGAGTTCTGTCTCTAAGAGATCTGAATGATAGTATAGAATTTATTTTTTCCCAGAAATATCAAATACAAAAAAGTGCAAAATAACTAAAGTTTTAAGCTGCATATTTAAAATGCCAACTTGAAGCTAGATGTTACACCTATAACTGTATGTGTGTTATATTTGTATTTGATGAATTACCAATTAAATCAATTTAAGGTGTAGCTCTCTCTGATGATACTCTAAAATAAATGCTCTAAATCTTCTAAACAACAAATAAATAAATATCCCAAAACAAAATTACAAAAATTGTATTAAACTCCAAACTAAGCAAATTTTAAGCTTGTATTTTTGTGTTAGTCTTCTTCTTCTTTTATAAATATGATTTTCAGTTGTTTTCCACGATTTATCTAGCCAAACGGGTGTTAGTCAAAACGAATTTATAGACATATAAAAATAAATACTAGAATAAATTTTAAATTACAAAGACAATAAATTATAATTGTGAGTCAAAACAGTACAAGTATTTTTTGATACAAAACTATGGTTATATTTATCTTTAATATAAGTAATACTATTTATACTAAAAACAAAATAGCAAAGAAATTAATATTTCACCAACCGGGCACATTTACAATTAATATTTTATTTTATTAGAAAATTGAAAAATCATATTCAAGCCCAACAACCACTATACCGCAGAGATATACTAACAACAGTACAAGTGATTTTAAATTCAAAAATATTACTATAATATTTAGTATCAACAGAAACTGAAATAAATAATATTATACTTAAACCAAAATAACTAAGAAATGAGGCATGTCAGCTGTGTCTAAATATTGAAGACTAAATAAATGTGATTTAATCAAATGATTTTTCAGGAAATAATATTGACCTTAAATGTTACATACTGCTCTAACTCAGGTGAACTCATAGTAGGGGCAAAGGCATCAAGATCTTTTACAACCAAATCAATTCTTACAAAGGAATCATCATCACATTTCACTACATACTTCATTTGTTTAAAATTTTCACTTAGCCATTTCAGGGAATGCAACAATTTTGAAGCCAAATTACTATAACTATCATGTAAGTTTTCTAAAAGCAACATGTCATTGGTCCTGCTGTTTTCTGACTCCAATTTACTTAATTTTATCGGGTCTAAGTTTTTTGTACCCACAACGTAAAGTACTTTGATAATTTTTTGTTCCTCCACTTTCGGTCCAACCCAAGTATGATTCCATCGATATAACTTCTCGCCATTTTCCAAAACTATATTATTTACAAAGTTTGCCCATGTGGCACGTATTGCATCTCGACGAACAGCATTTTCTGGGCTACTAATCACAAGCACAACATACTCTATTTGGTTTCTATCACTAGAACTTTCATGATTAACAGATGATGCAGTGGCACAGTCAATATGTATGAAACTCAACGTAATTCCACAACCTAAGTAAAAGAATAATAAGCTTACTAGAATCATGCTTTTATATTTTTGAATAAAAACACGAATCATTTTTATTTAAACGTCACATCTCTCCGCTTTCATAATTGAATTCACGTGGAATCATAAAGTATATTAATAAATAGGAATGCGTGGAATTCAAAGCAGAGTATAAGCCTGTTTTTTAATTTTGTTTTTAATCTTAGAGACCAAAGAGAATACAATACTACGTAAGAAGAGACGGAACTTCATAGAGAAAAAAAAACACCAAATGTCAAAATGGAGAGACCTTTCTCAGCC
>NJDD01001717.1:87399-107917 GCA_002245505.1 Calephelis nemesis | reverse complement strand
CTTAGGCGTATGGAAACTACAAAACATGGGAAGCCAAATAAAAATACAGAGTGTATGACAGAGACAAAATGATAATAGCATTGAAAGTAACGTTACTAATTGGTATAACGATATGTTCTTACCGATAATTCTTAGTGAGTACCGGAACGTATTACGTTAACGATACTAAATTGTAACGAAATCTGTAACAATATTTGAAGTAACGTTACGCTTCATGTTACCGCTACCTCAAGCGCGAGCAAGTAACGTTACAGAAAAATACCGATATTTCGATCCCTGCTTTAGAGCGCCATTGTTCATAGTAATCATGGAACGGGGGAGCGCGGTGATTGGCTCTTCTGGCTGACTGAGTATAGGGCCTTAAGCATACAAAAACATAGGGACAGAGGAAACGATTTTGTTTTATACTGTGTAGTGATAACATAACTCAAAACCTACTTGTCTTACATTGATAAAATTTATATAGGACCATCTCGGAACCATTACTTACCTTTTGGAAATAGAATTATCAAATAATGATTAGTAGTGAAGTTGGAGTGGATGTTTTACAGTTTTTCTGTGCGTAAATGATTGCAAATAAATTTTAATGTCTCTTCTTTGGTTTTAGGTTCTACAGCAAGCTGGCAACATAGAGCGACTTGGTCGTTTCCTATGGTCATTGCCAGCATGTGAGCGCCTCCACGCCCACGAGTCAGTCCTAAAAGCAAAGGCCATGGTCGCCTTCCACAGAGGAAACTTCAAGGAACTATACAGGCTACTGGAGTCACACAATTTCAGCGCCCACAATCATGCCAAGCTTCAGAATTTATGGTTAAAAGGTGAGTTCGTTTTTCAATGCTGTAATAATTATGCGCTCTTCTTCTGTCTTATTTGTAAACACAGACAAAAACACTCCAAGGCTTAAGTTAACATTATGGTCTTTAATACAGTGCCACACGGACTACAGTATCAACTTAAACCTTGGAGCACTTACGTCTATATTTATTAACTAGCTGGTCCCGCGAACTTCGTTCCGCCCGGGCCCGTTCAGTTTGTATGGGACAAATTAAAATGTTGTTATTTCCAGTTTCCTCACAATCGAACAGGATAAAAAGTATACTATGTCCTTCTTCCGGTTCTAAGCTAAATCCCCACCAATTTTCAGCCTAAACGATTCAGCCGTATTTTTTTCTACGTATTTTTCCAGGACAAAATGTATCCCATTTTATGCCCAGGATAATAAGGTATAATTATACCAAGTTTTATCGAAATCGAAACCTTAGTTTTCACGTGATGCCTGAACATACAGACAAAAATTGTTTTAATCACATATTTGGGTTTGATATCGATCCAGTAACACCCCGTGCTATTTATTTTTTCAATATTTTCAATGTACAGAATTGACCCTTCTACAGATTTATTATATGTATTGATAATACAGCTTAAGTGTTTTGTCTATTCCTGGTAAATTGTCAATGTTTTTTTAATAATATGTTAATTTCTACTAGCATTATGACCAGTAACAAATTAAGAGTATACGTACGTGCTGTACCTACTGTATACTTTTAAGACTATATACTTCTAAGCTCTACGTGTCCGGTTGGCGATAGGCTTGCCACCTACCACATTATGGAACTTAGTATCTTCGGCTAGTCGTGGGTGCCCTGGTTGTGCCTCTGCCTACCTCTTCGGGGATATGGGCGTGAAGATACTTGTTACTTGCACTTGTACTTGCTCTAAATTTAAATCTCCCCTTTAAATTCGCAGAGACAATTATTATTATTACATATAACAGTCAGGTAACAGGTTACATCTCTTAGATAAGTATCTTATTCGTATTCGTATATCGTATTCTTAGTCTCTTAGCACTATTATAGCAGCTCGTTTACCAAATCTTTGGATCTCGCTCCCTGTGGTAGTCTGGGAAATCTCAAATATATCTTCAAAAATAGCGTCACATTCTATGTTTAATTTGACTTGGTTAAAGTTAACATGTTGATTCTTTCCATTATCATAACAATAATTTTATTGTAACTTAATGTTATTTTTTTTATGATATTGGAAGGCAAACAAGCAGACGGATTTCCTGGTGGTAAGAAATTCACGCCGCCTAGAGACACCAAAGGTGGTAATGGTACGTTGCCAACCTGAGGCCGGGATGTTAGGCCTCGAGCAAAAGTAAGTATACCGGCTACCTTACCCTCCGAACCGGAACACGTCATGACGTTATGACGGCAGGAATAGGTAAGGCGGTGGTACCAATCCGGGCGAGTCGCTGCTAAACTCTACCACCTAGTCAGATGTCACGGTGTTAGTGACGGTGAGCCTATGCTCGCCTTTTACGAGCTGCCTGGCAAGGAAGGCAGATGGTCTATTCTACAAAGGAGCCTGGACCAACACGGGTTATGTGTATTATATTCCTTTTTCGTGTATTCTCAAGGCCAACATTAATAATCAATCCTAATCCAAAACTTGCTGTCCAAGGTTGATATTTTGATACATTTTCATGTTATATTAGATTAGATTAGCTATGAGATCGCTTGCCAAAAACATATCTGTGGACAGGATAAATATGGCAATTATGTATAGGATAGGCCGGCGAATACGCAGCTATCTAGATAGCTTGAAATCCATCTTTAGAGACACATTATTAACATTGACCGTCACTACATTATCGCGCAATCTTTTTATGTCGCACATCATTTCTTTGATTGTATTTCCATAAAATTGGGTGGAAGAGGTCGCTAATTTGGCGGTAAGGTTGTGTATCACTAATTTTTAAGTTTTATTTTAGTGTACTTTAAATTTTTTACTAGCCGCTAGTACTTTGTGCCGCTTGACACTGAAAGCTACTGACAGTTTGCACTGGCAAAAATGTAATATTTTATTCATATTTTATTTGACATATTTGATTTGACACACTTGGACTGTTTCATAATACACTTTATTTATAATATATACTTGTTGTTATGCTCAAGTGTTAACCCTAAATGTTACTTCAAAAGTGTGTTTTGGAAATAGAAAAATATTTTTTCAAATTCGACTTATAGTTCCAGAGAGAAGCGCGTTAAAAAAACTTTTTAAAACTGTTATGCTCAAGTGTTACTAGAAAAAGTGTGTATTGGGAATAGAACAATATATTTTTTTTAAATTCAACTTCGACTGTTCCAAAGACAAGCGCGATTAAAAACTTTTTAACTTTTTTGTGATTATGCACATTTGGTTATTTTTGACAGCTCATTATATGGAAGCGGAAAGGCTAAGAGGAAGGCCCTTGGGTGCAGTGGGCAAGTACAGGGTGCGGCGTAAGTTCCCTCTTCCTCGGACGATATGGGATGGGGAAGAAACATCATACTGTTTTAAGGTACCTACTTAAAAAATGTGTTATTGTAGAAGTATCTTATCTATTAATTAAATTTTACTAGATGTTGCCTGAGGATACAGCCGCGTTTAAAAGATATTTAGCTCCTTTACACATTTAGATACTGGAACAAAAAGTAACCTTTGTCACTATAAATTAATAAGTAAATATCCCTGGACAAGTTACACGAATTGAATCTAACCCCAAAAGTAAGCAAATTATATGCTTTTGTTATGGGTGTTAGTCAACGATACTAATACATAGAAATACTTAAATAGATAGCAGAATAAATTTAAATAAACACCCAGACCCCGAAATGCAAACATCTAAATATCCATCATACAAATGCCTGCCCCCGTCGGGAATCGAACCCGAGCATCGCGGTCAGTTGATATAGTTAGGCGTGTACGCTAGCCACTCGACCAATCTACTAATTAAAATTTTGCTAGATGTTACCCGCGGATACACTTGTGTACTCAAGATATTTAGCTCCTTTACACTATTAGATATTAGGATAAAAAGTAGCCTATTTCACTATCCAGCGTCTTATATCCTAATTTTTCCCTTGTGGTCCAGGTTTCCTATGTAGAATAATCTGTCAGCTAGTGAAAGGCATGCACATGTCGTTACCAAGAAGACCACAGGTGGTAGGTTGCTATGCAGCTGCTTGATTAGATATGGGTCCACCACCTTATCTATCCTTGCTGTCATAAATGTCACGTTTCAGTTTGTAGAGTAGGGCGTCCAACAGCGTCGTACCTATAAGATCTACGATATCTATAGGCATTGTTTGACCATCAGGACAACCGTGTTCTTATTCGCTATTTTAACCAACTCTAAGTAGGGCTTATAATTCGACTGTATGTTTTTTTATATGTTATTGTTTCTTGTATGTTTGTTACGTGATTAGTCGGCAAGTATAGATTTTGATAGTTCTTTTTTGGGTAGTTTCCGAGGAAAGGACCATATTAATTTTCCCCGTGTTGGTTCGGGCTCCTTTGAAGAATAGACCATCTGCCTTACCTGCCAGGCAGCTCGTAAAAGGCGAGCAAAGGCTTACTGTCACTAACACCGTGACATCTGACTAGGTGGTAGAGTTTCGCAGCGACTCACTCGGATTGGTACCACCGCCTTACCTATTCCTGCCGCCATAATGTCATGAAGTGTTCCGGTTCGGAGGGTAAGGTGGCCGGTAAACTTACTTTTGTGCACAAGGCCTGACATCACGGCCTAAGGTTGGCAACGCACCATTACCACCTTTGGTGTCTCTAGGCGGCGGACATTTCTTACCATCAGGAAATCCGTCTACTTGTTTGCCTTCCAATATCAT
This sequence comes from Calephelis nemesis, assembly GCA_002245505.1. Classification (NCBI taxonomy): domain Eukaryota; kingdom Metazoa; phylum Arthropoda; class Insecta; order Lepidoptera; family Riodinidae; genus Calephelis; species Calephelis nemesis. The sequence goes on along the minus strand of NJDD01001717.1, from coordinate 103,247 downwards.
AAAAAAAATCATGTTCTCACTTATGGTTTTGGAGCTATATTCAATAATTATATATTATAATGTATTTATTACGACATCAGTGATACTATTTAAGAATAAGTAGGTAGGTAGGTATATACATATTTCGAAAATCGAAATCAAAGATAATGGTATTTGTAATAAGTGGTGTCAGCTTTTTGCGATTTTCCTGCGAATATTTTTCAATAATAATGCTTGTAAAGTGCATTAAATTAAAAAAATAAATCATTACACATACTTCCATGCATTTGACACACACAAACAAATATATTGATGATAACGATAAAAGATCACAGATGGCGCACTAACTATACATTTATAAAATTTTGTAACAAAATAGTTGGTCTTTTTAATAGGTAGCTACTTATTTTTTTTAATGCAAGATGCTTATGTTCCTAGCAACATATTAACATTTTTGGCATCTATATTTCGTGGTTATTTGCCTTCCTATAATTTAAGAAAAGTAAATATTTCTTCCAGCTCATAATTTTTTTTTCTTAAACTTAGGATATTTATTTTAGGAAAAATCAAGATCAGTGCTTCGAGACTGGTACCTCCACAACCCTTACCCGTCGCCGCGAGAGAAGAGAGAGTTAGCAGAGACCACTGGCCTTACTACAGTGCAAGTGAGTTTTTTTTTACTTTTATTCGATTGGTGAAGGAGGGTTAGAATGGTAGTATTTACAGTGCTTGTACTGCCATTGCCAACTTGCTTGTTGTTGTTTTCACGTCACGTGGCAGCATGTCCTCGATGTCTTAGCCGGCCCCAGAAAGGGGCAAATTAACTTCAAGAAAAATTAAAAATAGAATATTGAAATTAATGAATACTAAAATTAGTAACTAGTGTTTTTTCAATGATACGTTCGGTGATATTGTGATTTGTGACGCTATATTACATAGAAATAGAAATATATACAGAAGTGCACTAATGTTCTATAGCAAATTTAGCTGTATAAATACCGCTGGAATCGATTTTTATGTAACTTAACAATATTTCTTTGTCTCTTTTTAACAAATGTTATTAATAAATATTATGTGAATAAATAAATAAATAATAAATAGTAAATATTATGTATGGAGATAACGTCATTTTTGTCTATAAGTGTATAATATGTATTTGTGTCTATGATGAGCACGTCATTTCAAATTGTTTCACAAATAGACATTTCACCTTTTTATATGTATAGTCATAAAAGCGTAACATACAGACTTTTGATTTATAATATTAGAAATGGATGTATAGATATGTATGAAATATAAAATAAATTTATCAAACATCATACAATTGAAAATATTTACACAAAGACGTGGTGTGAACGAACTGAGGCTGTAACACAATACGTGAGGTTTTGAGGAAGCGGTAGGCTATCGAGTTACTTGTCACCGCAGAAGACTCGATGACCGATAGGAAAAGTTTAATCAAGTGTGTCAGGAGATAGTACATGATTATAATAAACGAACATATGGCTGTATTTTTTAATTTAAGGAAATTTTTAAACGACTCCAAAAAGGGAATGTTATCAATTCGAATGTATGTTTTTGTATGTTTGTTACTTGATTAGTCGGCCAGAAACAAATCCTTTTGAGGTTCCTTTTTTAAATATACAGGGTAACATTTAAAGGACCGGCCAAATTTTTAAAGAGGGTTGGGAATCGATAACACTTTCCGTTTACGATGTAATAAAAAAATAAAATGTAATGCAAAATATAATTTTTATCCGAGAAATACAAAATGCATGGATGTAACATAAACGCCATTCGCAATCGTATGCACAGGCTAGTGACGTCATGAGTCGTACTGGGCACGATTAAGCGTGACAACAAGTGAAGAAGAATAATAATATAAGTAAATATTACAGTCGATATTTAAAATGCACTACGAGTATCATTTTAGACTTCACTCCTTTACTTAAAAATTTGACTGGTATTTTGAAAGTAACCCTGTATAGGTCCTGGCAGGGAAATGTGTGTGATAATCATACATACATACATACATATCTTCACGCCAAGTCCCTTACGAGGTAGGCACAGAGTATCGAGTGCCAGACCTCACGATCCCGACAAAGCTGTCTTGCTTCCTTCACATTCATTACCCTTTTCATACAAACACGCCGGTTTCGGAAACTCTTGATATTAATATTAATCATATTTATTATAAAGAACAAGACGCAGGTTCCCATAGACCTAGGTTGATATTCCACCATCAAATAGCTCCGATATTATCCGAGCGTGACGTCGAGAGTCTCCTAAACCAGCAAATTGTATGAATTTTTTTCGGGAAGTTTGTCCCCGTGTTGGTCCGGGCTCCTTTGCAGAAAAGATCATCTGCCTTCCTGCCAGGCAGCTCGTAAAAGGCGAGTATAGGCTTACCGTCACTAACATCGTGACATCTGAATAGGTGGTAAAGTTTCGCAGCGACTCACCCGGTTTAGTACCACCGTCTTACCTATTTATGCCGCCATAACGTCACGACGTGTCTCGGTTTGGAGGGTAAAGTAACCGGTAAACTTTCTTTTGCTCGAAGCCTAACATCTCGGCCTCAGGTTGGCAACGTACCATTACCACCTTTGGTGTCTCTAGGCGGCGTGAATTTCTTACCATCAGGAAATCCGTCTGCTTGTTTGTCTTCCAATATCATAAAAAAAAGTTGACTTACAAAAATAGGAACATCATAAATACTAAAATAATTCATCTCGCTGTCTATACTCTTTCAGATATCTATATATTAATACGTGATGCGAAAACTTTGGACCCCTTTTTTAAGAAAATTGTGCGGACGGAGGAGTATGAAATTTGGCACACTTATAGTTTATGTGTAGGAGAAATGCAGAACGCTAATATATTTCAATAAAAAGGCTTATAAAGTATATTAAATCAATAAATAAAACGTTACCAACACTATCATGCATTTGACACACACAAACATATTGATGTTAACGATAATAAATCACAGATGGCGCACTAACTATTCAGGAAACAAAGTAGTTGGTCTTGAAAAATGAAGACGGCGTTCTTATCAACAAGATATTAAAATTTTGATATTAAAATGTTAAAATGGTCGAATTTCGACCAATGGGCGAACACTAGTAATAATACAACCTTGCCATTTCAGGTATCAAATTGGTTTAAGAACAGACGACAACGAGATCGTCAAGCAGAACACAAAGATAGGTGAGATTACTTTTTAACCTACCAATATATTTTTAGTTTTTAAATCAACCTAGAAAAGGAGGTTCTGTGTTAAAAATGCTAACGTCAAATTGCCGACATTATGTTTTATACAAATCTATTTAAAAAAATCTTAGATAATCTTACCCCAGACCATTGATATTTTTAATATATCAATGCCCCAGACCATGGCCTAGTCTGGGCTATTGAGTAATCCAGCACTGAAGGTCACCTTTGTGAAAGGCGAGATTGGGGCGTGATCACAACCGTCTGGATGATGGTTATCTACGATCCCGGCCACAATTTTATTTACACATTTTTGTTTTAATTTTTGATTTTATTAGATTTTTGACATTTGAGATGCTTATACGTCATCCTCAAGATAACGATGCACATACATCTATGGTGTCTATGGGCCATGGTTATATCTTATCATCAGGAGAGCCCTGTAATTGTATAATATGCTTAACGTCGCGACTATCATATGACAGTGGTGTATCTTTAACCTAAACCACCTACACCGTTTTATTCCATACTAACCACCTGCCATACTACCTTCCACAATCACCTACACCATTTTATTCTTAAATCTATCTATATATATCTAAAAATGAATTGCTGTTCGTTAGTCTCGCTAAAACTCGAGAACGGCTGAACCAATTTCGCTAATTTTGGTTTTGAATTATTTGTTCAAGTCCAGGGAAGGTTTAAAAGATAAACAAAAGCGAGAAAACTAAGAAAAATAACATTTTACTTTTTCCCATACAAACTGAATGGGTGGAACGAAGTTCGCCGGTCCAGCTAGTATGGAATAAAATACTCCAAGGTTCAATCTGGTATCGTAGCCCTTATTACAATATCATACAGGCTATAATAATTATCATCTTAACTTCACTCCTACTTTAGAGGATGTTTATTAATAAGACGGGCAGTGTATCAACTTACGGCCAATATTAATAATCAATCCTAATCCAAAACTTGCTGTCCAAGATTGACATTTTGATCCATTTTTATGTTATCGTTAACAATAACATATCTGTGGACAGGATAAATATGGCAATTAGGGATAGGATAGGCCGGCGGATACACAGCTATCTAGATTGCTTAAAATCGATCTTTAGAGAAACGTTATTAACATTGGCCGTTAAAGACATTGGCTTATAGATGTCATGATATTGGAAGGCAAACAAGCAGCAAATTCTTGCCGCCTAGAGACTCCAATGGTTGTAATGGTGCGTTGCCAACCTAAGGCCGGGATGTTAGACCTCGAGCAAAGTAAGTTTACCGGCTACCTTACCCTCCGAACCGGTACGCGTCACGATGTTATGGCGGAAGGAATAGGTAAGGCGGTAGTACCATTCCGGGTGAATCGGAATTCGGAACTCTACCACCTAGTCAGATGTCACGTTGTTAGTGACGGTAAGCCTATGCTCGCCTTTAACGAGCTTCCTGGCAGGAAGGCAGACGGTCTATTCTGCAAAGAAGTCCGGACCAACACGGAGAAAATACATATATATTATATACATAATATTATGTATACATGAACCATGTCAACATTTTTATTGGTAAGAACCTCTTGTTTGCAATCGGTTAAAAGTAAACCCCCCTTCCCCCCAGTCTGTATTGGATTAAGAATATCTCGACCCTGTTCATTTTACACCAGATGTGGCGGTGTCATGTTTCATACCGCTGTCTCTCTCCCACATGTACACCTGTCCCCCTCACACCGCGGTCATGCCGGATGCTTTTAGTCTGGTTATGGAACGATATTATATTATATTTATATAGGACTAGGTTATGCATGTGTCTTCGTCCGTTCTCTCACTACATCAGGGTATAAGTGGCTTATGTCCCGCGTGAAAAATTTGGCCACAATTGTTTTTTTTTTGTGATATTTGAAGGCAAACAAGCAGACGGATTTCCTGATGGTTAGAAATTCACGCCGCCTAGAGACACCTAAGGTGGTAATGGTGCGTTGCCAACCTGCGGCCTTTTGTCCTCTGGGTACCTCAAAGCCAATTATATACCAAAGTGGCTTTTATATTAAAAGATAGAAAACTGACAACTCTCCTCATAGTAAGACACCACCGTCGCCTGAACATTATGTTCCTCCTTACTTTATGGTCGAGAATTACAAGTCTACCTGCTAGTCTACGTGCTGGCAGGAATAAGGTAGCGGTGTGCATTAATGCTATTTTGGCAGAAATCCTGAAGTGGTATATATTATAGGTTATTGACTCGCGTCATGTTATATTCGAGCAAATAACAGCGAACACTTTTTCACTTACACTTACTGAACTTAGCAAATAAAAGCAAACACTTTTACACTTACACTTAATGTTCTTATTAACAGCGAAAAATGAGATTCTTTCGCCGGATCTTTTTAGTTTGTGATCACGATTCTGATCCGGTGGGAGTTTATAAAAATGTTCATTCATTACCACTTATAAGGTCTACGTGAATAAAGTTTTAGTTTTATTTGTGGTCGGGGTTTAAGAAATGACGGGCAAGTCTGACGGATGCCGTACCCTCCGGACCGGAACATAACAGGAATAGTTAAAGAAATAGATTTCTGCCTTAAATTTGCTGCATATAACTCTACTATCTAGATTATGTTTACCTTCTTATCTATCATGAATTATTAGAGTACTTCGCTTGTACAGACAGTCAGACTATGGTAGAGTCAACAAAAAACATTCTAGACTCGATTTGGAACCGCACTCATAACATTTTTGGTGCCCATTGGCTATTAATATTATTGGCTTTAAATTATTGGAGTATTTCACTCGTACAGTCGGTCAGACTATAATGGTAGAGTCAACAAAAAAATATTCTAGACTCGATTTGGACACGCACTCATAACAGTTTTGGTACTCATTGGCTATTAATATTATTGGCTTTAAAAATAAAAAAATGTTTGGGCTTTCGCTTGATCTTAATATCAGGAGTGACCTTAATAATTTTAAAATGGCAGGTAGTTTTTTTTTAACGGACAGGCAAATAAGAAAGTTCAGTGAAGCAAAAGTTTCCACTTCATTGAGCCTAAAGACAATTCGGGTTTTGATGGCGCCTTAAAAGCTTATTCAGATTTTGTAGACAGACAGAGATACTTATTTAAATACCTAGTTGTTGCTCACGGATTCGCCCGCATTAAAGTTATTTATATTTGAAACTCATTAAGGAGCGTCCATTGTAACGTGAGGCACTCCGGGAGGAGTGATTTTATTCCATTTCTCAAGATTTTTTTATTTTTCAACTGCAAAAAAAAACAAAGTAATGCCTCATTTCGGCACTGTACTTTTTTAGTTTAGACCACGCGTAACTTACCAGAGTAGTCTAATTTTAATTTTTTTATTAGATTTAGTGACCCCAAAAGTGGTCCGTTTTAATTTCATGGTAATTCGTGTGGGGGTTTTGAGTAAACTTAATTATTTTTAATTGTTTCCATACACACAACATAATGTTATAATTATTAAAGTACACAGACAACAAATCATTGCAATTTGAGGAATTCAACGTTTAAAACAAAACTACATCAGACATCTAAAAGCGACTTAATTTTGTATAGAAACTTTAGACCGGAACATGACAGTGTCACTATGGTGACAGGAATATGCAAGGATTAGGATTACCACCCGGTCTAGGTGTAACACGTCACTCTACCAGTGAGCTCATTGGCCAACGGCCAATATTCATAATCAATCCTAATCCAAAACTTGCTGTCCAAGACTGATATTTTTAAGTTATCGCTTGCCAATAACATATCTGTAGACAGGATAAATATGGCAATTAGATAACGGATAGGCAGCTGTCTAGATTGCTTGAAATCCACCTTTAGAGATACATTATTAGTATTGGCCTAAAGACAAATTGAAACTATGCTCGCCTCTTACACTTACACTATTCTACAAAGCAGACCCAGACCAACAGGGGAATGAATGTCTGTCCATATGTATGTTTAGATCTTTAAAACTCAGACCTATCCGGCCAATATGCCTAACACACACAAGCTGGCAACGAAGCATTACTGTCTTGGATATCTTTATGCGACGTGTATTTCTTGTTCCAGGACATTTGCTTGTTTTTCCAGTCAGTTATATAAAAATGAAGTTTATATAAGTTAGAAGATAATTTCCCGGTGATCAAAACCTATATCTATTTATTAATACGTGATGCCAAAATTTTGGACCCCTTTTTACGAAAATTGCGATGACACAGAAGCATAAAATTTGGCACACTTATAGTTTATGTATAGGAGAAGTACAGAACGCTAATATTTTTCAATAATAATGCTTATAAAGTTCATTAAATCAATAAATAAAATATTACCCACACTAGCATGCATTTGACACACAAATATATTGATGATAACGGTAAAAGATCACAGATGGCGCATTAAAAAGTTTGGAAACAAAGTAGACATGTGGAAACAAACAAGTAGTTGGTCTTGAGAAATGAAGATGGCGTTCTTATCAACAAGATATTAAAATGTATTATGGTCGAATTTCGACCAACAGGCGACGAGTAGTTAACATAATAATGGTATCATATCAAATTTCACCATATACAATAAAATGTACTGCTCGTCGATCCATGCACAAATTGACGTATCGTTGCTGACAGCACGCCCCCAAACGGTAATTCGATATTTTGGGTTTTTCATTAAACAAAAAATGCTATTGTCGATTTTAAAAATTACAATTTTACTAGAATCCACATTAGGGGATAAAAGTTTGTATTGCTAGCATACAAAATTTACTTTACTACCACGGGGTAATATTTTCAAAAGGTTTTTTAGTTTACACCTTTTTTTATGATATCGGCAAACAAGCAGACGGATTTCCTGATGGTAAGAAATTCACGCCGCCTAGAAACACCAAAGACGGTAGTGGTGCGTTGCCAATCTGAGGCCGGGATGTTAGGCCTCGAGCAAAAATAAGTTTACCGGCTACTATGCAATCCGTACTGGAACACGACAACGGCAAACACTGACGTTATGGCAGCATGAATTAGTAAGGCGGTGGTACCAATTCGGGCGAGTCGCTGCGAAACTCTACCACCCAGTCAGATGTCACTGTGTTAGCGACGGTAAGCCTATGCTCGCCTTTTTCGAGCTGCCTGGCGGGAAGGCAAGTGGTCTATACTGCAAAGGAGCCCGAACCAACACGGGGAACGTCATTATAACTATATGCTGGCATTCATATTATATCGAATCATCTATCTATTTTGTCCGATTTTGATCAAACATGCCCGTTTTCAACTAAACTCCTGAAACTCAACAGGTTCACTTTAATTTCACATCAAAATCATAAATTCAAATATATATGCTTAAACTAGCTGTCCCGGCGAATTTCGTTCCACCCGTTCAGTTTGTATGGGAAAAAGTAAAATGTTATTTTTCTTAGTTTTCTCGCTTTTGTTTATCTTTTAAACCTTCCCTGGACTTGAACAAATAATTCAAAACCAAAATTAGCGAAATTGGTTCAGCCGTTCTCGAGTTTTAGCGAGACTAACGAACAGCAATTGATTTTTATGTATATAGATAATATGTATGCTGTATATCTTAATAAAAACTTTCGCCAAAAATTTTCGAGACACAGTTTCGACTACACGTTTTTATTAATTTTCAAAAATTAAAAAAATCTCATGTTTATCCCATACCGCTAAGTAGAATAGACCATCTACCTCTCTATCAGTAGGGTAACTCTTAAACCCCGATTCATGCAGTATTGGAAATTGAAATCGAGTATGTCATTTTAGGTAGGTACCCATGAACAAAATTCTGGCGAATTATTTAAATTTAGTTAATAGTAAACAATGAATTGTTTTATTGGATTCGTTGAATCAATTTGTAATTAAATGCTAATAATCCGTTAGTACAAAAAAAGTATCTTCAGGCGCATATCCCTAAATAGGTAGGCAGAGGCGCAACCAGGTAACCCACGACTAGCCAAAGGCACTAAATCCCACAATGTGATAGGCGGCGAGCCTATCGCCAAACGGTCACATATACAATCCCGAGCAACGTTTTTATAATTAGAAAATTGGAAATACCACATTTTCTTTCTGTAGCCTGACCCGGGATTCGATCCCGGGACCTCGTGAATTCAAGTCAATACTTGAGCCACTAAACCACACAGGCGAAGCAACCGTACTGGAACAACGGATGGACAAATCCGATTCCACAGTCTATTTAGCTCTATATTGGAAACTCCTTGAGTGATCCTAAATTAGGTACTTCTAACATCAGCTGCCTCTTATTGATGGTCCTATCAAAGTCGATCTACCGGTGTCGTTTACTTCAAACAAAGAGTTAAATTAAATGTCATCTATGGACATAGATATTATTCTGAATACCGTATATATGTATTTCCATATTCCTACTGATATAAATTTGAAAGTTTGTGAGAGTGTATGTATGCATGTTTGTTACTCTTTCACGCTCGAATGGCTGAACGGATTTGTCTGAAATTTGGAACACAGATAGATTGCGACCTGATTTAATATATAAGCTACTTGTAATCCTGATCGCATAACGGGTTTCTGTGAAAACGCGAGTGAAGCCACAGGCAACAGCTAGTATAGTATACATTTAGAATTACTTACTATAAATAAAAATACTATAAATTTATTGTATTTTGTTTTCATACATATTCAGCACTAAGTTTTTATTGAGATATTACATAAGGTACTTGCGCCTAAGATGGCCCAGTTCTTAAGATGATCCATTGTCAATATTTACCTACGTATGTAGTAGTTTTTACCCTTTCAAACTTTAAAAAATATTAAATATTGGCAATGGGCCATCTTAAGAACTGGGCCATCTTAGGCGCAAAATCTTTATAGATTTTTGTTATTTCTAATTTTTAGTATTTAAAAAAACTGAAACATTTTAAACATATAAGACTCTGAGTTTTGTCATAATTAAAATTCGGGAAATGAGAGCCTAAGGCCTATGGCGTCTTTTACAACAATCAGATATTAGTTTATGGTTTAATTTGATATCTGTGTGCTTCTTCCCTCTTTACCATGAGTTGGTATAGATTACGTTCGGTAAGTTTCGTGTCGAAATCTATGATACTTTTGGTCTAAAAATGTGTTTCCGTTTGATACCAATAGAGGCGCTGTTCGAAGTTTTTATACAAATAATTTACAGAGACGGTACCAAGTATAGTAAATTTGACAAGCCGTAAACTCATGGTGAGGGCTCCAGTCTATCTCACAAAAAAGAGTAGAATGAATGTAAAATTTACTTTTAAGTATTCCGATTTCGACTATTAGTAAGTACCTATATGTGTATGATATTAAAATTGACGATTTTTAATTCCAGTGGCGGTGGCGGCGACAAGCAGCTGGACTCCTCAACAGATGACGACAGCGATGCCCCCCATCCAGGGACAGCTCATGCACCCCCCCTCTACCCACTGTATGAACACCCCCTCGCCCACCTACAGTACCACCACACGTGACATTATTAGTTTAATAAGAAGCAATTATAAAAATATACACAAAATATCATTATTAAATGGTAGGTTTAGTGATTTTAATTTATTTTAATGTCTTTACAAATTCTGCAAACGCCTTATTATTTTATATTAGCAAAATATCAAAATTGTAAATGTCATTAATTCTTTGTGACATTTTTGCGTTTCCTAATTAAATTAAATAATTGTTTGAAATACTGCAAACTACCAACTTATAAAGATATTTTAGTACACATAAATAGCATATAGAATTCGTTAAGCGGTTTTCATCAAAAATCAACAGCTTTTAGAATTTCTACTAGTTGCAGATGGATCTATTGGAGAGTATACTGCCCACCAAAGCCTCTTTCAAATCGAATTATTCCTTAATCTAACACATGCACAGTTAGTGTATTTATCGGTTTCGCAGGATTATCACAATAAAGGCTTATTTTATATTTGTGATTTATTGTCCGATATCGAAAGCTCTTGCAATACTTAATATTGGTATATCTTAACTGCTAGAGCTATATACATAATGTATTAAAATGACTTCACTTAAATTTATGTTCATCGAATATAAATAATTCTAATTTTCAAACATAACTTAAATTTCTCAATTTTGTATTAAAAACATTTAGAGTTCGACAAAAAAAGTTGTTAATTTATCTAACAATTGTTATTTTGTTACTTGCTATAAAATTATTGAGACCAACCTACTGAGTATTTAGTATTAAATTTGTTTCAATAACTTTTGATTAATTACGTGTCAGAAAAACTTATGTAAGTTTAAATCAAACTTGGAAGTCGCTGAGCAGTACACTTTAAAAACTATGTTCATATATAATATCAATAGTTCCAATAGATTGTTTCAAGCTATTTATTGAAAATGTTTTAATAAATAAATGTCAATGATTTGGCGTTTATTTATGATTGTTAACGCTACCTACATTAAATCTTGGGCTTGCGTGCTTTATTGCAACTGTAAACGTCACTTCTGGATAAAACGTCAAAATTTGAAGTTTGTTGCATAGCACGGTAAAAAAAATAAACGTTAAACGTACTGTTCCGTTACGTTTTGTTTAAACTTAACATTTGTCAGATCTATCCCACCAAAAACATTCAGTAAAAAACTAGCCCAGTTTGAGCAACTTTCATCTACAAAAATAAAAAAAATAAGTTTGCTATGTTTCTTATTCGCCTAAGTCATATGACACTAGTTGCCTTATACCTGAATACCTTAAGACTTACTTTCAAATCATACGAGTTATACTTTTTCACCATGTTATGTCAAGCGACATGTGTCACTTTAAGGAAACTTTATACAAAATTCGGGTTTGCTATGCATCTATGGAAGTCCCGCCTCTTATTACCTAGTATTTATATACTCTTTGAACTAGCCAAGTCTCAAAAGGTTAAGGGCCGCTTGTAATGAAATCTAGACAAAGTCGTGCCAAGTCTAAGGTTCCTTACTGCGATTTCTTTATTATTATAGCTGTTAATGGTAAATGAGTAGCCGTTGAACATTCTTAATACGTTAGTGGGTAAAAGTCAACGGCTAATTCACAAAATATATGACACAATTTCGCGATTCTTTGATGTTTTATTCAGAGTGGACCTCAGAACAATAAGACATAAAGTTTTTTTAATCAATTTGTCCCCTTGGAAAGGGCTAAGACCTTTGGCCATACTGTCAATTATGTAAGGATAAAGAGCTTAGTGACGGCCATAGATAATTTGAGGACAGATAAATATACAAGAATTACTACGTACTTGTCTTATTAAGTATTGTATTTATTGTAAAAAGTTAATAGTTTATAAATAAACTACAAACTTGTGATTGTCTTCTTTTGTTTCTACTAATATGTTTGACTATCGATAACTAAGCATTGTAAAACACTGCTACCATCACACAGCCAATGTTTGAACTAACATTTGTGACAATTGAAAAGTAATCCTTTTATTCTAAGATACGTACCTAAGTCGACTTTCGCCGAACTTGTAATAGGATGAAACATATTTTATAATAAATTATTATTAAAAATATGTTAAGAATGGGTTGACTCAAAAATTCTAAGCATATTTTTTAATTTGAAGAAAAATATAAGTTATGTCATATGTTGCAATATTAATATAATATTTAAAACATACCTATCACATATAAATGTACAGAAGTTAGCTTGCCTGTTATTTGCCTGGGTTGCTAGATATAAACAGGTATATCGATTCCAGCTACTTTTACTTAATTGAATAACAGAACAAATAGATATGTTGACATATAGAGGCTGTTTTATTGCGAAGAAGTTGGTATAAGGTTGTCGACAAAAAGATTATTTTGAAATAAATAAAATATTCGGCGTTTTGGCGCCATCGTGAATGAAGATGATCGTAATTTTTTCATAATTATTGAATTTCGCGTTTATATTGAGTGAAATTGGTTAATTTAGATGGGAATTAGATTAGTTTTGTTCAGTGAAAGTGCACAAATGAAGTAATCATGCATAAATTAGTGCATGTTCTATTTCCTCGCTGTCACCGAATCTCAATAGACGAGCTTGAGTTACGAAGCCACCGTTTTACTCAAGACCCAGACATGACTTTGTAAATAGTGACTAATGTCTGAAATAAAAACTTAATACCGAAGACATGGCAGATTGGCCTAAAAGTCGCCGTAGCCGGTCTCAGAAAGGAGCAAATCAACAACTAAACTAAACTGAAATATTCGGATAAAGATTTTTTAGGCAATCCTTTTTTTAAGTTTCCTGATTCACAAATCTTTTTGTAAAATATGTTTCAATATATTGACAGGTCGGTGTAGGTCAATGTAGATGTAGATTATATTGTTTTAGGACTACTTTCCTCACTTGTAAAATATAATTAAATATTGTGATTTCAATTTAGTACATTTCAAACTTTGTATTTGAACTATTATGTGTTTTATTAAACCGTCTCTAAACATTACTGCCTTTATTTATTAAGTGCATTTTCAAATTACTTAAGAAAAATAATTTATAAAGAAAATGTTTGTTTGTTTATAATGAAACTCTGTAATATATTAATTACTTACATAAACGTTCTCACAATATGTAATAGCTACATGGAAGTAATTGTCGTAAACGAACAAATCTATTACTATATAATGTAATACCTAATAGTATGTATGAAAGTATTTATTTAAATTTTATTTAGTATAGTATTTAAATCTTAAGAAAAAGGAGTTACTCTACAATTAATGTACATAAAATAGTTCGACATTTTTTTTTATTTGAAAGTTTACATTTTAGTTGTTCTGTAGTAAACTACTACTAGATTGTTCTGTGGCAAACTACTACTACTAGACTAGTTATCATTAGTTTCTAGTAGCATATGTCGGTCAAGTACTTCATCCATCTGCCTCTGTGGACCTCCATGACATCACCTTCTGACAGTCTTGCAATGGATTTCAAAACAGACGCAAAATCTTAGAATCCTGTCCTCAGATTGTACTCAATTTATCATCTAGCCGCCTTACCTCAAAAAACAAACTTTTGTTTAACTAAACACTGTTCAAAATTGACATTCTACCAATAGCATGCTACACGTGGGTGACGTGACAGCGTCTTATTGGTGGAGAATCTAATTTTAGATAGTGTTTAAATATGTGTTCAACGAGTGTTAAATTTTGTATAGTAAGGCGGATGGTGTTTAAAGGTGACTTGTGATTATTTAAATCAGAAAACCTGGTTGGTAATCTTTCTATAATAAAATGAAATAATATTATTTTTGCTGAAAATTAGAGGCAGACATTATCTTCGGCGTTTTATTGACGTATTAAAGAAACAATCTATAAAATGTGTCGTTACATAAAAAAACAAATTAATACAAATCGTGAACCATCTCGATCACGTCATCTTTCGAATAAAAAAAGTTATATTGCCACAGACAAACAGACAGACATGCAGACTAACCGACTTATAAATATACGCACACACATAGACACACACTCACACACACATACACACAAACACATTAACTTATAATAGCCCTAGTTTTGCGTCGCGGTCTAAGAACAGGACTCCATTTTTCGCACATAAGATTGATCCTGTATAATAAAGTACATTTCATGTATTTTTAATTAAAGTTTTGGATCTTCTTTTGTACTAATTTTTGAGCTGCTTGGTGGTAAATTGGTGCACTTTCGTGGATAACAGACCAATTATTTACTTTCTAATGATACATAGAAGTCATTATGATATAAGATACTGCGTTTAATGTAATTTATACTTTATGCCATGTTAATAGATATCAAATTGCGATATTCGTGAATAATTCGAATATTTTATAACTTAGTATTGTAAGCTGTAAAAATGTTTACATCGATATTACAATTTAGGGTAAGTTCTTTTTAAAGCGTGTTGTTAATTTATAATGTAGTTTTATTAATCTCCTTCGTGTTGATACCTGCTACTTAGACTCAGTTTCAAATGTTTCAACAAAAAGAGTTTTTTAATTCGACTGTATGTTTTTTGTGTATTTGTTATACGGCCAATATGCTACCGATTTAAATGGTTCTTTTGACGTGACAACGTCTTATAATTCGATGGAGCCGGCTGCACGCCCCCAAAAACATGACTCATTCGGCGTTACCTCGCTCTGAGGCGTTCCATTTAGGGCTTGAAGTGAGCGAGAGCGCGAAACGAGCGACAAAGAGGCACAATTGGCCTCTGTTCTTATGACGTTTACACGTTCACCGTCTTTTTTTTTTTTTGGAATGACTATTGCGTTGCCAACCTCGCGGTTTTTACAACTTCACCGGGCTTTGTGGGCCGAGCAGAGTGCTCAGCCCGAGACATCATTATTTAGATGGATTGGACTGTTCCCTACAACGCCAGCAACAAGGGCTGTCTCCCGGGAGACCGTACCTCGACTTGGTGCTGCGTTCTGGTTACTGGATGGACTAGGTGGAGGAATAGTGGCGGCTCGTCGCTCGGCGTTAGGTGCCGGGCGCAAGAGAGGTCTTCGTCGCCGAGACCGGAGGCGACGGTGTAGTGTAGTGTTCTGTGAATTTGTGTTCCGATTGGGATTGGGAGGGAGTTCGCCACGGTTATTGGATCAGGTGGATCCGATAACACGTGACGGGGTCTCCTAAGTTTGGCGGGCGCGTTCGCGACCGGTGTATAGTCACACGCGGGTGCTAATACCGGGTTGGGGTGGGCAGCC
>NJDD01001717.1:72246-86360 GCA_002245505.1 Calephelis nemesis | reverse complement strand
AAGACACACTTCGGCAGTGGCAAGACACAACAGCCTTGACAAAGGCTGTGAAACGTGCGGTCACCAGGCGTCTGCTCGAAGCGGAGGTCGGTTGCGTTATACGTTCACCGTCAGTAAACCGACTTTACAGACAACAGCTTTTTTCTAAAAAAAGATGGGGCATCATTACATGGTGGCTCCAAATTCATTTTTTCAAGATTTCTCGCGCTCATTTTGTGTTTAGGGAATGTTTTGTTATACCAATTTGTCTGACTGATTAAATGTAACATTGTAATAGTTACCTTAATAACATATAAAAAGTCATACATTTAAAAATAAATTGAGTTCATATATTTTTCTTAGAGCTTTAAAGCGTCTAATGAAAGTTTTGGTCCATGGAAATCTTCTGTTTTTTTTTTGTATATGGCCTCAGAGTAAGATTTTACAATACATATATAAAAATCAGTCATAAAAATTTAAGTTAAGTAACTCTGATTTTTAGTTACCTTTCTCACCTGGTAACTGCGCAGGTGTCACTGGGCAAGCTCCACAAACGTCCCGGTATTAAGAAGTAAACAAAAGACTACTGAGCACCGAAAGTTATATGCTTTAGAAAATTAATTGTCTTACGGCTCTGGGATCTTGGACTATACCATCATATATACTCGTACATTGGGCTGGATGGTAAACTTAGACAATATGGCTTCTAAGTAACTTTCGGGTCACAGAACATCGGCGCACCGAGCAAAGCTTAAATGAGTCCTTAAAAATCCAACAAGACGAACGTGTGTCAAAGAGTATGAACACTTTTTTCATAGGCATAAGATGTAATTAAAAATAAAATAAAAGTATCATCATCTCAACTTCACGTATCACACGTATGACAGTAGTTTAAAAGCACCACCGACACACACATACACACAGTCATGTCAAACTTAAAACACTTCTCTTTTTTATATGCTTCATGAACTTCAAAGATAACGAAACACAATGCCGTTACTTTTAAACTATGAACTATCATCCACCTCCCAGTTCAATCAGCCCGTTCTCATCAAATCCTTATCAGAAAATATGAATAGATCTAATGAGTCCAATTTCGATGAGGCTACCAGTTCCAGGGTTACGTCTTTCATCCTCGAGCTCCATCATCAGACCAGCTCAGTTGTACCATCATTAGTTAGTGTTTTAACTGTTTGTTTAAAAGTGAAATAAATACCCATAGTGCGTCTTATATCCTTTCCGATGCTTATGAATAAGCTAAAAATCAGCAGATACCTTGAACGCCTGAACAGATCTCCATAAACAATAGCTAAGAACCATTTCCAACACGTCAGCTTTCAAATAAAAAGACCGCATCCAAATTTGTCCATCTTCAAAAGAACTACGATGAAATACACACAGACACGTCAACCAACTGTCTTCACGCCAAGTCCCTTACGGGGTAGTCAAAGAGTATCGAGTGCCAGACCTCACAATCCTGACAAGTCCTGAAAAGTCTGGCTTCCTTTACATTCATTACCCTTTTGAAAACAAACACGCCAGTTTTAGAGAATCTTGACACCACCCTCCGATAATATCCGATTGACCTGATTGTGGAATGTCAACCTTGGTCTCCCCGGGTACCTAAGTACATCCAACCACATTAACATTGTATATCTGCTTTGTCAATCTTTTATCTGTCATTGTTTCCACAGGACCGAACCAACGGCGCATGCCCTTTCACATTTTAACACCCCAACCTTTCTTTCAATCCCACTCTTTCTCGGACCTCAATGTTACGAATGCGGTCAGCGAGCGTTACACCACAGATTTTCCGTAGCGCTCTTATTTCGACCGCATTTATCCTACTTTCATGCTTTTTCTGACATACTCTCACTTCCATACAATAACGTTGAGATAAGCACAGAATTATGATAAGGATTAGGATAAGTCTAGCTGTTTGACTCAAAACCTCGCTTTGAAATAGCTTAGGTACCCAACGCTCCATTCGGAGCGCGCTGCGAATGGAGCGGCGAATGCTGCGCCGTTTTACGGATTTTCAGGTTACGTGACCTAACGCGAGCTTAGAAGTTTTAACCCATTCCAAAAAAAAGTGCGCAACGCCGCTTAAGAAGTTTTCGCTTCAAAAATCGTCTAAAAAGCAAAGGGCAAGCGAACAATATCTTAAAAATAATTAAGATTTTGTGACATAAATACTATCAGTGTATTATACCTTTCGATGACATACAAAATTTATCTGAGAATCTGATCTGTAGGTTTAAGTACTCTTGAGGCTCGATTCCTGCAATATTAAAAATTGAAATCGTTATGTCATTTTTGGTACTCTTGAACACAATACTAGCGAATTATTAACATTAAGTTAATAGTAAAAAAAAGTATCTTCACGCCCATATCCCCGGAGAGGTAGGCAGAGGCACAACTAGGGCACCCACGACAAGCCGAAGACACTAAGTCCCATAATGTAATAGGTGGCAAGCCTATCGCCAACCGGGCACATTTCCAATCCCGACCAACATTTTTTTTATTAGAAAATGGAAAAAATCCAATCTTCTTTTCGTTGGCTGGCCCGGGATTCGAACCCGACACCTCATGCAGTCAAGTCCAACACCCGGACCGCTAGACCACAGAGGCGACAATAATAGTAATTGTACAATGTTCAAGGTTTGAAAATACCTGTTGAAACACACTTTGAAAAAAATACACACTGATTGTCTTAAATATGTATGTACAAAGATATCCGAAATTTATTTTCCCTTCTAAAGAAACTTCATAATCTACTCTCACTTCTGTTGAAACCAATGTAGCGTAAATAGTCATGGATCTAGCCTGCACACAATCAAAGTTAAAATCAATTGGTTTAAACTTTGTCCTTTTAGATTCAAAATCATCCTGACCCCACGCGGATGCTCGATTTATTCTATTGTTAGAGGTTTTTTTATGATATAGGAAGGCAAACGAGCAGACGGATTTCCTGATGGTAAGAAATTCACGCCGCCTAGAGACACCAAAGATGGTAATGGTGCGTTGCCAACCTGAGGTCAGGATGTTAGGCCTCGAGCAAAAGTAAGTTTACCGGCTACCTTACCCTCGGAACCGGAACACGTCATGACTTTATGACGGCAGGAATAGGTAAGGCGGTGGTACCAATCCGGGCAAGTCGCTGCGAAACTCTACCACCTTGTGTGTGTGTTGTTGTGTGTGTTGTGCCTCTGCCTACCTCTTCGGGGATATGGGCGTTTAGATACTTACTCAGTCACTAAACTAATTGTAAGTTATCACTGTCTTCATGTAATGATAGTAGTAGAACTAAGACTAGGATAAAAAAATAATTGATAAAATTAGTCCAACCGTTGAGGCACAGATTATACCAAAAAAATTAAACTCAAAAAATACTGGCCAGTTTCAAAATTTTTTGATGAAAAATTATTTCGTAAAAATTTTTTGGACGAATCTAAATTTGATTTTAAAACATAAATAAAAACAAAAGTTAGTCTTTTGTTTTTATTTATTTTTGCGGCATAATGGGAGTTGGTAGTTTAGTTCAAAGGTTTGGTTAGCCAGAAGCGTCGCGATCCCTGCCAGTCCATTGGACTGCAATTCTGGCCCGAAAAAGTACCGCAGAGCGGGGTAGGGCGTCCCCTGGAGCGAAGCGTACCGATCCACCCTCGTCTGCCTCCAGAATTAATAGAATTAAGTCTAAGAATGGTGATATTCTTGCATGCGCGTATTACGTGTTAAAACGGTAGAGTGAATTTTATGGAGACATGTATGATTATGCCCAAGATGCTGCCGCTGAGTCCGAGTACTCAAATGACTCGGAAATAGCAGGGACGTCTGACGGCATTATGATGGAAGAAGTTGAATGTGCGATAAGAAGTATGAAATATGGTAAGGCTGCGATAAGTAGTATGAAATATGGTGAGTAGATATGGTTACAGCTGAGATGATCAAACTTGGTGGTCCTGCCGTCCGGGACACTTTCTGGGTTCTTTGTAACCAATGTTGGAAGACCGGAAGAGTACCCGAAGACTGGCGACTTGTGGTCATCGTGCCCTTGTACAAAGGCAAGTGTTCACGCATGGACTGCACAAGTTACAGGGCCATTAGTTTGATCAGTTTAGCATCAAAAGTGTATGGAAAAATAGTTGAAAGGAGGATGCAAGGGATGTCCGATGGAACATTGTGGGGCTTAGGAGGCTCAAGGCGGTTTCTGGTCTGGAATAGGATGTACGGATCAAGTGTTTTCGCTCCGCAACATTATAGAGAAGCATTCGGCTGTCAGTCAGAGGGTTTTCTGCGGATTTGTGGAAATAACTAACATTCACCCTCGATCACTTTCAATCACAGCTTCCGTCGCATGCGCTGTGTGGATGGTTAAATTACGCAAAATTAGACTAGCCTGAAGTTAGCTGAAATTTGAAAGTAAAAATATTCAACATGCCATTTTGATTCGAATAAAAACGTGATTAGAAATAAAGAAAAGGAAACCAGATTTTAATTAAATGAACTAAATATGCTTGTAAGTATATTTTCTTTTTGACTTACCACTCAAAAGTCAAAATTTATACTCAAAAAACATTTTCACCACGAGATTCTGATAATTTAAATTATCTCAGGAATATTTCGGAGTATGCATTTCTTGATTGCATTATTATCTACTGGTGCCTATTTTTATTTTTTCGATTTTCGAAAAAAAAAAAAACTTGTCATATCTCTTAAAAAAACGAAAATTTTTAAAAATGAAAAAAGGCGTTCGTTTAATTTTTAATTATCTAATGGCGCCTATATTTTTTTTTTTAATTTTTAGATTTTTTTAAAAATAATTAATTAAATTAATTTTTCATTTTTTTTACATTGTCATATGAACTTAAAAAATAATTTTAATAACAAAAACTAAAATGACATGCTTTCCTGTTATATTTATCAAAATGTGATCCATTTTATTTCTTCTGGATTTTTTATCAGTTTATTAATATGACAAGTTAATCATAAAATTAATAAAAATGAAATTATTTAAAAAAAATGAATAATTTAATTTGTTTTTATGTTTTTCTTTATTTTCTACAAACAATACATTAACTTCTTCGATATATCTTCAAATAAACATGAATTACACACAGACATTTTGGTAAATTTTTAAATGTTTTTATTCATATTTGTGCGCTTGGAAGAAATTAATTAGTTATTATAGGCACCAGTAAATAATAATGCAATCAAGAAATGCATACTCCGAAATATTCCTGAGATAATTCAAATTATCAGAATCTCGGGGTGAAAAAGTTTTTTGAGTATAAATTTTGAGTGGTAAGTCAAAAAGAAAATATACTTACAAGCATATTTAGTTCATTTAATTAAAATCTGGTTTCCTTTTCTTTATTTCTAATCACGTTTTTATTCGAATCAAAATGACATGTTGAATATTTTTACTTTCAAATTTCAGCTAACTTCAGACTAGTAAAATTTGTTCCTATTTAACAAACCCGTTGGTTCGAGTGCACACGCCAAACTACACTGACCAACCGCGAGGCTCGGGTTCGAATCCCGACGGGGTCAGGCATTTATGTGATGAACATTTAGATGACTCCATTTCCGGGTCTGGGTGTTTATTAAATTTATTCTGGTGTCTATTTAAGTATTTCTCTGTAGTACTAGAATCGTTGACTAACACCTATATAATAAACTTATAATTTCCCTAAGTTGGGGTTAGATTCAAGTTGTGTAACTTGTCCAGGAATATTTATATATAATAATAATTATTATTATTATTTAAAATTCCTTTATAAAGTCAGCAATAACATGCCCATAACTATATCATAAGGTTAACTTTTTGTGGTCATTAATAGCACTTTAAAATAATGCATTATTTGCGAAGGTGTTTTGAGAAACAAAACAAACTTGTAACGTATCTAAAGTGTTTAATTTTGAACAAAATTACCGTTGATACCATTTTATTTCATTGAACATCTTAGGAGCTTACCATAGTTTTAAAATAACTCGTGACAAAAAACAATAAAGTAGTAAGTAGGCAGATAGGTGGTATTTCGAATTTTGCACATTACAGTGTACCTACCAGAAAAAACGCACGCCTTCTCCCGCGTGACAAATTCTTCTTCTTCTCTTATATAAATATGGCTTTCGATCGTTTTTCACGACTTATTTAGCTAATGTCAAGTTAGTTATTTCTTATACAGTCATTAGTCACTATGTATAAACCTATACAGTCATGTTAGGTCCTGGGTCTTGAGTAAAGCGGTGGCTTCGTTACTCAAGCTCAGCTAGTGAGATTTGACGGTAGCGATGAAATACACGATACACTAATTTCTTCATGATTATTTCATTTGTGCAATTTCACTAAACAAAATTGAAGTCCCACCTAAATTGACTAATTTGACTCAATATAAACACAAAATTCAATTACAATGAAAAAATTACAACCATCTTCATTAACGATGGCGCCAAAACTCCATCATTCAACGCATGCCAAATTAAATGGGTTTTTTTATAAATTGTTGCCTATTTGTTATTCTGGTGTATAATTAATGATCCCTGTTAAATTTCAGCCAAATCTATTCAGTAGTTTATTTGTCAAAGAGTAACTAATATCCATCCATTCTTACAAACTTTCGCTTTTATATCGGATATTAATATTTATTCAGGTACATATTTACATAGTTAGGTATTTCTCATTGACGAATACCCAAGACATGAGAGCATACTTTCCTTAAATACGGTTTGGTTAATTTGCATGGTTGGTTCAGGGATATTTATTTCTTTATTTATTTAATACTAGCTGTTACCCGCAGCTTCGCCCGCATAGTCTACTAATTTGATATTTAGCTCTCCAACATTGCTCATTAAAATTTTAAGATAAAATGTAGTCTATATCGCTATCCAAAGTTTCATCTATTTTTTTTTAAATGTTAAAATCAATTCAGCAATTTTGCCATCAAAACTGAACATACACTTTCTCTATTCTAATTTCACCTCTGATAAATAGTAGAAATACGTTATTGTCTCCACAGTTTTATTTGCACTTTGGCAATTCCTGTGAGATAAACTGTATAGAAAGTTAAGGAATTTTTTTCGAAATTTTAGAAATATACATATCGTCTCTGAGGTCTGACCGTTCGTCTTCGCTTCTTAAGTTCGCTCTCCGGTCCGGGCAACAAAAAAAAACAAATAGAAATTGTGAAGTTTCAATTTTCTACTAAAAGTAATGTTGGCACTTGCCCGGGATTGGATAAGTGCCCGGTTGGCTACAGGATTGTCATCTACAACATTAGACTTGATGTCTTCGGCTAGTCGTGAGCGCTCTGGTTGTGCAGTTAGGCAGAACTAACCCTTTGGGGATATCTTCAGAAACTCACATTTAGACATTGTAGCAACAAAATCAAACTCTTCAGCTTTTTAATATTAGTATGAACAAATTCTGTGAAAAAAATTGCCCTTGTACAGAAAAATGTGGGAGAACATCCTGGCATAATGATGTCTACCTACTCTATACGACGTCATTTAAAAACAATTATTGCTTTTGCGCATATTGCTTAAAAATCTTCGAGATTCGTCAGAATTGCACAATAAAAGAGACTTTAGCGGCTCAGCTGGTTCACCAAGCAAAAGTAATAATACCTTACCATTAGCACAACCCTGCGTTTCATCTTTGAATTTTAAGGGATCACAATGCTGATATTTTTAATCATTTTTACAATTAAAATCAAAGGAGGATTTTTATACTGTAACGTATGGTCATAATCGAATGCTGCATTAACAAAAACATTCCTATGAAACCTTCTGAAAATGATTCTACTTTGAGCTTGACGTTGAGCGCTAGCTGATCTTCTCCCTTGCGTCTGTGTAAATATTTCCAAATCCCTCAAAGACAGTTAACGGTCAGCCTATTCCGCAAATCTGTTGAGTCTGAGTATGGAGTGACCATTGTCGAATGCTAGCAATTGATCATAATCCACAAAAACACTATTCTTGCCAACAATTTTTAGAGTTTCCCTCGATTTCCCCAGGATTTCGTCATCAGATCCTGACCTGGTGACCATGGGACCCCCTCTGAAATATACCCTTTCAAAAGAAAAAACGATTTTCCATACGAACATTCATCCCCTTATTTTACCCATTCTACATACATACATATCTTCACGCCAAGTCCGTTACGGGGTAGGCAGAGAGTATCGAGTGCCAGACCTCACGATCCTGACAAACCTGTCTTGCTTCCTTCACATTCATTACCCTTTTCATACAAACACGCCGGTTTCGGAGACTCTTGACACCACCCTCGGATAATATCCGATTGATCTGATCGTGAAATGTCAGCCTTGGTCTCCCCGGGTACCTACATCCATCCACATTCGCATTGTATATCTGCTTTGTCAATCTTTCATCTGTCATTCTTTCCACATGCCCGAACCAGCGGAGCATGCCCTTTCGCATTTTAACACCAACACTTTCTTTCGATCCCACTCTTTCTCGGATCTCATTGTTACGAATTTTTTTACCCATTCTCCTTCATTTTTTAGTGATAAAAAGTAGCCTATCTTCTTTCGTTCATCATAACGTGTCTAAAAACAAAGTTTCACTGTTACAGCTTTAAAAATGACGAATATCCGTATAAATATTCATCCCCTCTTTTTATCCATTCTCCCCTATCTTTTGCGATAAAAAGTAGCCTATGTTCTTTCGTTTAACATAAAGTGTCTGAATACAAAGTTTCAATGTTACAGCTTTAAAAATGACGAATTTCCATATGAACATTCATCCCCTCTTTTTACCCATTCTTCCCCATTTTTTGCGATAAAAAGCAGCCTATGTTCTTTCGTTTAACATAAAGTGTCTGAATATTAAAGTTTCACTGTTACTGATCGGGAAAATCTACCGAATGCCCTTACTCCCGGACCGAAACATAACACTGACAATTCCAATTTTTTTCCCCGTGGTGGTCCAGGTTACTTTGCAGAATAGACCATCTGTCTTCCTGCCAGGCAGCTCGTTAGAGGCGAGCAAAGGATTACCGTCACTAACACCATGACAACTAAATAGTTGGTCGAGTTCCGCAGCAACTCGCCAGGATTGGTACCACCGCCTTACCTATTCCTGTCCCCATAACGTCAGTGCTTGCCGTTGACGTGTTCCGGTTTGGATGATAAGGTAGCCAGTAAACTTACTTTTGCTCGAGGCTTAACATTCCGGCCTCAGGTTAGCAACGCACCATTACCACCTTTGCCGTCTCTAGGGGCGAGAATTTCTTCAGGAAATCCGTCTGTTTGTTTCCTTTCCAATATTGTAAAAAAAATATGATCCCTACCTGGGCAAGTTGCTGCACAGCATTCAACCACCTCTGGTCTTGTTGAAGTTTTGTGGAAGGTTGGAGAAAGACTGTTGACGATAGAAGATTTAGAATTAAAATGTATCAGATATTCATTTCTTGGTTCGATAGTAAAGTTCCATCTGTAACAACTGCAGCGGGTGTACTGGAATGAATTATTCTACGTTTACCCGGGCTTATTATCTCTTTTCTAAATTTGATCAAAATCTGTTGAGCAATTCAGCCCGAAAATGAGGATTAGAATGAAAATCTGCTATTAAACATGATATGGTAGATATTAAGGGTGGTCTACTAGTGTTAACCGATGGATTTGCACTATTTGACTAAATTAGGAGTGAAGATAAAAGGCAAAAGTCTAAGCCTCTGTTGGTCCTTTTTTTATCAATCAAATAATTTATTTACACACAAGGACTTATAAACTGAACATAAAAAAATATAAGAATATATACTTATGCTGCTATCCTCGGTTGTGAGCGGCTGACGCCTAGTCAGAATTAGAAAAATGTTTATTCACTCGAACCATACATATGGTATATGTGCTCGTCGAAATTTTTATAAACTACCACCGGATCAGAATCGCGGCCTCACACTGAGAAGATCCGGCGAGAGAAACTCAGCGGCCTTGTCTTTTTTCAATAATAATAGTTTACTACTAGATTAAATATACAAATTACAATCTGATTTTAACTTAAATTTTATAAAAATGTAAAAAATATTGTAGGTTGGTCTCCCCGGGTACCTACATCTATCCATATTCGCATTGTATATCTGCTTTGTCAATCTGTCATTCTTTCCACATGACCGAACCAGCGCAGCATGCCCTTTTGCATTTTAACACCAACACTTGCTTTCAATCCCACTCTTTCTTGGATCTCACTTTTACGAATGTGGTCAGAGAATAAAAGAACAATAACATTTTAAGTTTTTATTAAGCAACTTGGGCCTTATATCTTAAGAGATTAATATTGATCATTATTTTATAATAAAACGAAATAAATAGAATACACTAACTTACACTAAGTCCTTAACATTGTCACATTTCGATGGTACAGATTCAAAAACATTGTAATGTTTTATTTGTCAATTATAATTTTTTTAATTTAACATTTTTTATTTTTTTCAAAGTTTTTTTTATATAAGTGGTTGTAAAACAGCAGTTGTTTAAAATTATGCTTTTTCTTGTTGGTTTTATAATCAAGGGATTTTAATTTTTCTAAAGGAACATATAATAAACAAAGTTAACTAAACTGTCGCGGAAATAACTCAATAATAAAAACTGTGCTCACATTTAATCATGTCATAACTAAAACGATGGAAAAAAAACAATTACAAATATTTTATAAATCTGAATTTACAGAACGACAGTTTTAGTTTAAAACAAAAAATATTTTTGAATCATACCTTTGACCTTATTCTAAAACAGGCATATAGCAATAAGCTATTAACTAAAAACTACATTTTACTATACATATCAGTACAAAAACATTTAAAATTTGATCAATTGGTTACTTTTGTGTCCCTTTTAATCCGTCCATAGCAGGAATATTTTACAAGTGTTGTTTTACTCTTGTGTCCCTTTTAATATGTCCATAGTATATTTTACAAGTGTTGTTAAAATAATATACAAGTAAGTAATTGAATAAAACATATCTCATGTTAAACATTACTAAAGGTTTATAAAGTGTCAACCATGACCTCTTGTTTGTGTGTTTGCATGTATTTTGATAATACCAGATAGACTAAGCTAACTAAAGCCAAGGATGGGTCTTTGTTTTTTTATGTTTGAATTGCAAATGTAAGCTATAGACTGCTTTTAACTGAGCTCTTGTAAAAGAGTGTTAGACTGGCACTGAATGTCATTCATATAATTGCACTTTAACTAATGTTAAAATTGGTCTCTTTCTATTGCATTTGTTGAAAGAAGATAGCGATAACTAAAAATTAGGTTAATGAGTGCACAACAAAATTACCACCATTGGGTAGTGAAAGATTTCAATATAAATTATAGTGATTCAACAACTTATCTTCAGAATTAATAAACGACTATATATTCCACAAATTAACCGCCAGCTCACAATATTGTTGACACATAGCAAAAAACAATGAACGTATTTGTATGACTACATTTGCTTGGTTTATAATCTATATCCAGTGTAACACGTTATAAAAATAATGGAAATGCTATAAAATATGCGTAATTATGTTAGAAAAATAATTAATTAATAAAATAACAATAGCATTTTACGAAAAAAGTTATTAAAAATATACTAAAAATTATGATCTGGGGAGTAAACAACATTATTTAAATGACCCTGAATAAGACTGCATAAAATCCAAATTTTCAGTTTCAAATAATGTACTGAATGTTATAATTACTGTTTTGCAGTTTACACTGTTAATATGATTGTAAAGCATGCATTTAAATAACTCATTTCTAATAACTTATGTAATTAGTAATAGTATTTTATATTATGCAGCAATTATAATATGCAGCAATAGTAAGATGTATAGCAGTCTATGGGATCAAAACCAACTGATTCACAGGAGTATAAATAAGTCATTAAAATTAATCATTATACATCAAAACTTTTCTAGTGTGTATTTGGTACACAGCAATATAACACAGTTCTGTAACTGGGACAGAATATTCTATTTAGAGCTGCTGTGTCATTGAAAGAAACTGCTACATTATAAACCAGTATACATGGTCGTAGACAGGTACAGGCAAAGGGGGGGGTAGTTGCCCCCAAGAAGAGCATTCATATAGAACTGCAACTGTCCGAATGTCTAAAAACCACTTTAACGGACAATGTCAGTTAAGGGTGAATAAGAGAAGGTTCAAAAATATTATTTAAAGAACCGAGCAGATTATTTGAAAATTGACAGAAGGCGTTACTTTGCGGAAATCCATACTTAAATCACTTAACTAGTTTTTGTTTAACCTTTGTGGAGTGCAGTTTAATTCTCCTGATGCTGCTTTGGTTTCGAATAGTTTTTGTTGTTTGGTGTGCGTATTGTTAGTGCTAACAGAACAGTTTAGTGGTGTGTGTTGTGTGGAGCTGAATATATTTGGGGTCTTTGGCTCCCGGGTAGTCCAATTCATTCATAGCGCACTGTTTTTCCTGATATTTTTTTTCTCGACGGAAAATTGAAAATTAAATAAATTTATTTGGCTTTGAGAATATTTGTCATGTAATACTATTTCTGGTTACTAAGTTTTGTTTTAAATTATTATCTCACCTTTATTTTTACAAAAACAATGTCTAAAACATGTCTTTCAATTTCAAACGTCAATTTTTTTTGTCTCTTACTTTCTGAACTGAACCCTCGCTACACCCTTGCCTGTATATCACTATTTTGTGGATGTTACACAGTAATTAGCTAACAAGCTAGCAATGTTAATGGATATAATCCTGTTTAAACTATTTGCATTTTTTTAAAGAATTTACTAAAATAACTCAATATGTACAGTTGCCAGCACTAAAGCTCAGTTATAGATATCAAAAATACCTCTAACACAACAGTATAAGACATTAATTAACATATACAACATAAAAAGTCATTTAAAATAACTGGTATTTAGTAGAACATGCAGTTAATATTACACATCTTTCATTATAAGTAAATAGTGTACATTATGCTTGCAATCACAGCTATTTGTTGCTATGTTTAGAAACTGTAATATATTATTTGATTTTAAAAATATCTGCTAAATACAAGCGTCTGTTGTTAGCAGTATTTTTTATAATAACATAACAAAGTCATATAGCTTTGTCTTGCTTAAGCTGTAGTACTTTCAAATAAACATTGTTTTTTATTAAAACAAGTACAGTACTACTATTTAAATTGTGTGCTCCTCGGCTTTACACTTTTTACTTTTTTTACACTTTATAATTTTATTTTTAAATTGGCTGATCTAATCTAAACTTAAGCAAAATTAATTATGTGTAATGACAACTCTATACAGATATCTTTAAAATACATTCGGATTACCGAAGCTTGACGAATATAGCCGAAGCCCATAATTGAAATAATAGTACTGTACTTGTATTGATAAAAACCATGTTTATTTATATCATAAGGTCAATATTATTTTCCAATTTTCTTGACAAGTTTGTAAAATAAAATCTATATTGATATATTATAGTAATGACCTCAACAAAATTGAGACCATGCTATTACTACATTACTTGCGTCTTAGACTCGAATAATGCTAAAAATAGCTTACATTAACATTTTATTGCAATAGTATAAGGCTTTTCATTTAATATGTAAAGCGCTCCTAGAAACTAGTTTTATAAAATGGTGTTCTGCTATTTCAAACTACTAGTTTAAATGCTGTATATTAAAAAATATATGCGTATGATTTTGACTTTTTCCAATTATTGAAACATTAAAAATACACCTCCAACAAAAGTTGTCATAATCTCAAAAATGATTTTTTAGGAAACAGCAAATTAAAGATCTCTACAATGATTGCATATGGCAAATCTTTGAAAAAATCATTACAATATTTTTTCTAGTTATAATATATTAAATAGTGCAAACAATGTCAATTTTTACGGTAAAAAATTGCATAAAAGATATTTTGTTAATTACAACAACTTACATGAGAGGTATCAATAGAAATAAAAAACAACAGCGACATTTAGAAATATTTGTATATATATCATTACTTACTAACTGTAGTATTCTAATTACTGACTGATGGAAGAGAGTATACAAATGGTTCAAGTTATTACATTGTATACACATATTGAAAAAAGTTTATAAATCGTGTAGGAGGGCTCCTGGGCTACAA
>NJDD01001717.1:9831-29477 GCA_002245505.1 Calephelis nemesis | reverse complement strand
CCACCATATTGCCGCCACTGCTCAGTGAAGGCACACGTAGAGATTTTTATTGAGTATTGCGGCACCAGCGATTCCCACACTCGGGCCCATCCACAGGACTCGGTCTTGCGAAAATGCATTTTTCTCTACGATAATAAAAAAAAATAGTAGGTAGGGTAGCCAATTAGACGTACACAATAGGCTTTTTAACGTTCCTGCTACAGAACAGCGACGCATCTATAAGATCTATGGTTGTAATATCGTTAGGTACGGGAGCTGTGTGAACGCAGTCAAATCTAAAAAAATATGTAATTTTTAAAAACATACTGAGATTTTATTATAAGAATATTTTCTTTAAAGGTTGTGACTCCAAAAGTGCAGTGGCCAGACGCTATGGAAAAGGTAGGACATTACCAAGTCAGACAAATATTTCTTCGTTACTTTTATCCGTTCGAGACGCCCCGTTGACATTAGGTCCCTAATATATTTATAAGTTGTCTAACCCGCTGTGAGGTTTAAGTTATTGATTTATAATAAACTAACTGATGTTCACGGCTTTGCGTCCTGATAAAAGTATAAATTATAAACACCTTACTTTTTATCTTATCTCTTATTAATCTATTATTTAATCTTATTTTCTGGTGTCGGTCTGGGTGTTTATTATTTATTCTGGTATCTATTCAAGTATTTCTATGTATTAGTATCGTTGACTAACACCCATAACACAAGCATATAATTATGTTACTTTGGGGTTAGATTCAATTTGTGTAACTTGTCCAGATATATTTATTTATTATTGACTTTGTTGGTATCTACGTAAAAGAATTTTTGAACGTGTTGTCACCAACTTTTAAAGGTAGGATTTAATTTAAACTTCACACACACATCAAGAGTGAAAGGGTACCCAGTATTTTTTTTAAAAAGGTTATATTATCATGATCAGAATCTTCAGGATCGGACGCCAAATCCAAAATATTGCTTTTTTAGAGCTTCCGTCGCGTGAACTACGTAGTCGATTAAAGCTACGCAAAATAATCGGCGACGAAATTGTTTCCCTTTAAAATCCTTTGAAAAAGTAAGCGACAGCTGAAAACTATCTTCTAAGGTTTAACTCGCTATAACACTTTTTATGATTATTAGCAGAACTTCCAAATAGTGCTTGTTTTCATAAACGTTAATTAATCCTTTAACAAATAAACACTTTATTCCCCAATGTATTTAATTTTGAAAAAAGTTGCCCTTGTCATAATTTCATTTCAAAATGAAATGGGGCCATCTTAAGAACTGGGCTATCTTAGGCGCAAGTACCTTAACAAATTTTATGATTATTAATAGCACTTTAAAATAGTGCTTTCAAACAAATAAACACCATAACATAATTCTTCGAATATATGAATGAATGTTTTTACTTTGAAAAAAATGTCCTTGATTTCATTATATATTTTAGCTTAGGAGAAAAAAATACTAGACTACTACTAGGTTCGTTTGTATAATTGTCTGAAAAATAATGAGGTACAGAGCACTTTTTATAAAATATCTTAACAAGCGCCCAACGCTTGCATAGCATAGCAGTCATTACAATAAGCCTATCAACCCGGCCACAAGACGGATAAGTGCGTGGCTAGCACCTATAATATCTGTGGTGTCTATATTTTTTTATGTTATAGGAAGGCAAACAAACACACGGATTTCCTGATGGTAAGAAATTCACGCCGCCAAGAGACACTGAGGTCAGGATGTTAGGCCTCGAGCAAAAGTAAGTTCACCGGCTACCTTACCCTCCGAACCGGAACACGTCATGACGTTATGGCGGCAGGAATAGGTAAGGCGGTGGTACCAATCCGGGTGAGTCGCTGCGAAATTCTAATACCTAGTCCGATGTCACGGTGTTAGTGATGATAAGCCTATGCTCGCCTTTTACGAGCTGCCTGGCAAGAAATGCAGATGGTCTATTCTGCAAAGGAGCCCGGACCAACACGGACCACGTTTGTTTTACCATCAGAAGATACGTGTGTTTGTTCGCTGTCTAATGTCATAAAAAATTATTATCCGTTAACTTCATTCCTATGTTATCACATCTAAACGTCAAGCTATATGTTTATGATAAGGTTTTCGGTCATACAGCCTATAAGACATAGTTCAAGTCTATGATCATTTTTACTAAAGAATCTTCTCGCTTACCCCAAAAATGTAGGCAGACAAACCAGGGTAATCGCAATTAGCCGAAGGTACTTTTGGTCACCCAATGTGATAGGTAGCAAACCTATCTTCAACCGGGCACTTACCCGATCCACGTTGTTTTATTAGAAACTTGAAGAAACACATTTTGTATCGCCTGACCCTGGAATCAAATCCGGGGCCTCATTAAGTCTTTTGACAGAAGTAATAGACGCTCTTTTGTTTAATTTTGTAAAAAACGAAGATATCAACTTACATTTGCAAGATATCTCATAAACTATACTTAAGTTTTTTGTGTACCTATCTTATTATTATACCTTAAAGTCAATACACAAAATGAGATCTATACCAGCAGGTGAAAACCTTCTAGCAAAAACTGGATTTCAATGATGTCAAAGAAAACGAATTATAATAGTATCTGCTAAATAATCTTCTTTTTTTGTAATGGCTATGTGACAAAGATATTTAGTCTTACAGCCTTGACGTCATTTTTTTTAATTATCTTCAAAACATTAAAGTTCATGTTAATTTAAATAATACGCAATGATTTCAGTTTAAAATCACATGTGTGAAATATGTTAGCAATAACCAATCAAAACGTAAACTAATTAACAGTTAATTAACCACTTCGTTACTGTTACGGCGTTCACCCGTATCATTTTGTTATCATCGCTATATGAGACTAGGGAATTCGGTTATACAGCCTTGTCAAGTCAAACGTTTGGATTGTTTTCTTTTACAGTATATTGGTGGTAATTCTGCTGTTCACAAACTAAACTTAGATGCATGCTATCTTTTTCAAATCAAACAAAAACAAAAGAGATGGAGCGTTTTAGAAACACATGTCAGATTAGTCCGAACATGTCAAATTGTGATGTTTTTAAGCAACGTTTTCCAAGTGATAAATTAAACGTCTGAAGAAATCACGTGTACGGTCTAATTTGACAGCACTAAAAGTGTTTGGTCTCTTTCATTTACTTTCATCGAACGAAGACAGCGATAATTTAAAATTAGTTTAGTGGATGCGCAACAAAATTACCGCCATTGTGTTTGTTAGGCAATCAAGACCATCACATTCTGCCTAATGTATTTTTGAACAATTTATGAAATGTTTAAATAAATTTAATTTTGTTTAAATTCTGCAATCTTTTTACTGCAAAAATCGATAGTTTTAGTCGCATCTGTGAACAAGTAGTCCGGTGTTGGTGTTGACTACTTGAGATTCGATCAAACAACAAAAAGAAAAGACAATTTTTTCACATTTCCTAATTTAAAAAAAAATGTTGCTCGGGATTGGGTATGACTATGCGTGGTTGGCGATAGACTTGCGACTCACATTGTGAGATTAGTAGTCTTTGGCTTGTCGTGGGTGCCCTGGTTGTGCCTCTGCTAAACTCTTCAGGGATATGGGTTTGAAGATTATTTTTTTAATACGTCTTAGGAAAACCCTGGAGCTATGAACACACCTACAAATGAAGGAATTTGGTTGGCAATAGATTGGTATGATGGCAAATTGGTTGTAATATAAATTAATTTAAAAATTAAAAATACATTCGACACAAGAACTTAGTTTTCCTTTAAAAAGTAAAAAAATCGATTAATCTCCCCACTTTCACCCCCACAACTTTCAAACGGCTCAACCGATTTTCCTCTAACATATCTAAGAACATTCGAACATTAGTTACCTTTAATACTAAAAAATTACATTGAAATCACTGCATCCGTTCGGGAGTTATGATGCCACAGACAGACAGACACGTCAAACTTATAACACCCCTCGGGGGTGAAAATAAGATCTGTTAAGTATTTGTAATATTCTTTTACATAATAAGTTTTTGTATTGCAAACTGCTTGGTCTACTTTTCTAAGGATCTCTTATAGGTTGCTGAAAATTCTTACAGAGATAGCAAAGCTTGCGTTTTGTATAGTTTTCTATGCCTTTTTGTTTGAAACGTTTGTTTCATTTTAGATAATTATTTCTACATTAAGAAACTTAATACCGAGTTGGTAAATTTAATTAATGAAAAAATGTTTTATTAAAATTGTTAAGATTATCGCCTCTGTGGTCTAGGGGTTCAGTTGTTGGACTCACAAGCATGAGGACCTGGGTTTTAAAAATTGGGTTTTTCCAATTTTCTAATAAAAAAATGCTGCTCGGAATTGGATATGTGTCCGGTTGGCGATAGGCTTATCACATTGTGGGACTTAGTGTCTTAGGCTAGTCGTGGTAGCCCTGGTTGTGACTGTGCTTAACCTCTTCGGGGAAATGGGCGTGAAGATGCTTTTTTTTCTTATATATAAAAGAGTACTATGTATATATTGTGTACATATTTTCGTCAAATATTAGGTGCTCTTAGTACTATGCTACTAAGAGATTGAGGACAAAAGATGAAATGTTATTGAATGATACTTAGAGAGGAGTATACCTATTTAGTTTCTTATGGTAACTTACTATGGTAAGTAAGTAAGAAAGTAATTTTCTTACGCGTATCCCAGAGATTTAAGATGAGGTACAACCATACACAATAGCCTGAAATACTTACGGCTGCATTCAAAGGCGTTAATGATCCATTTATCAGTCATTAAGTCGAATTTTTAATACAAATTTTGGTTAATGATAGATTCAATAAGTAATGTCCCTGAGAGCGACCTTTACTCTAACTTATCGCTAAACAGGCAAATGTCCAATATCAACCGACGTTTTTTTAAATAGAAAATTGAAAGACCCCATTTTGAGCTGTCCGAGTCGGGAATCAAAGCCGAGACCTCATGTAGTCAACGCCAGCACCGGACCACTAGGCCTCATAAGCAATATTAATTATGTGGCTAGCCTGAAACTGGCTGGTACTGCCCAGACCGGAACACCGCACCGGCGAACTCCAACTCAAACTCTGCTTGCTGCATTACATGGCTCTCAAACAACTTGCTAGCCTTTTGGTGTTTGGTAGGAAATAAATTTTGCCTATACTCTTCAAAGGTATGTCTTACCATCAGGGATTCTGTCTGCTTGTATTGGAAGTGAAAGCACAATACTAATCAATAGCAGTGTAAGTGTAAGTGTAAGATCGCCTCTGTAGTCTAGCGGTCCAGGTGTAGGACTTGACTTTATGAGGTCCCGGGTTCGAATCCCGGGTCGGGCAACAAAAAGAAATTTGGGTTTTTCCAATTTTCTAATAAAAAAATGTTGCTTGGGAATGGATATGTGCCCTTTTGACGATAGGCTTGCCACCTATCACATTGGAGGACTCAGCGACTTCGGTTAGCCGTGGGTGTCCTGGTTGTACCTCTGCCTACGTTTTCGGGAATATAAACGTGAGGATACCTTTTGTTTAAGATTTTAAAATTCTGAACGCGCAAAACTTTTTGCAGCGCTGTAAAAACCTAGTTAGGATGAAATAAATATGGCGGCAAGTTGGTAATTATAATGATATCAAAAACGGTTTTATTAAAATCCTAGAAAATTATGGAGTGCGAGTCCGTCTGCGGACGTCGCGTATATTTTCACAAACGGAATTAATTAATATTTTCACAATGAGCTGCGGAATCATTTGTTACCGGTCTTGGATATCGCGAAAACTCTGGACTTGAGCTAAATATGCAACTATTACATACTTACCGCCTCGTTAGTCGAGTGGCTAGCGTATACTCCTAACGACACCGATCAACCGCGAGGCTCGGGTTCGATTCCCGATGGGGGCAGGCATTTGTGTGATGAACATCTAGATGTCTGCATTTCCGGGTCTGGGTGTCTATTAAATTTATTCTGGTATCTATTTAAGTATTTCTATGTATTGGTATCGTTGACTAACAACCATAACACAAGCTTATAACTTGTTTACTTTGGGGTTAGATTCAATTTGTGTAACTTGTCCAGTGAAATTTATTTATTTTTAGTATTTTACTGGTGGTAGAGTTTTTTCCCCGTGTTGGTCCGGGCTCCTTTGCAGAATAGATCATCTGCCTTCCTTCCAGGCAGCTTTAAAAGGCAAGCATAGGTTTACTGTTGCTAACACTGTGACATCTGTCTAGGTGGTAGAGTTTTGCAGTCATTCGCCCGGATTGGTA
Source organism: Calephelis nemesis (assembly GCA_002245505.1). Lineage (NCBI taxonomy): Eukaryota > Metazoa > Arthropoda > Insecta > Lepidoptera > Riodinidae > Calephelis > Calephelis nemesis. Next base: position 23,255 of record NJDD01001717.1, on the reverse strand, counting down.
CCACCGCCTTATCTTTTCCTGCCGCCATAACGTCATGACGTAATCCGGTTCGGAGGGTAAGGTAGCTGATAAACTTACTTTTGCTCGATGCCTAACATCCTGGCCTCAGGTTGGCAAAGCGCCATTACCACCTTTGGTGTCTCCAGACGGCGTGAATTTCTTACCACCAGGAAATCCGTCTGCTTGTTTGCCTTCTAATATCATAAAAGAAGCGTTTCAATCACGTTAGCCTTCAAACAGGAAAAACAGCATTGAAATCGATCTATTCGTTTTGGTGTTTTAATGCTATATCACTACATAGTGTAAAACAAAGGCGGTTTCTTTTTTCCCTTTGCCCCTTTGTATGGTTAAATCTTCAAAACTACGCATGCTAAATCTAGACATAGTATAAAACAATGTCGCTTCCTTTATCTCTATGTCCCTTTGTATGCTTAATTCTTTAAACTACGCAACGGATTTTGTTGTATTTTTTTGCAAAATAGACCATCTGCCTTCCTTCCAGGCAGCTCGTAAAAGGCAAGCATAGGTTTACTGTTGCTAACACCGTGACATCTGTCTAGGTGGTAGAGTTTCGCAGTCATTCGCCCGGATTGGTACCACCGCCTTATCTTTTCCTGCCGCCATAACGTCATGACGTAATCCGGTTCGGAGGGTAAGGTAGCTGATAAACTTACTTTTGCTCGATGCCTAACATCCTGGCCTCAGGTTGGCAAAGCGCCATTACCACCTTTGGTGTCTCCAGACGGCGTGAGTTTCTTACCACCAGGAAATCCGTCTGCTTGTTTGCCTTCTAATATCATAAAAGAAGCGTTTCAATCACGTTAGCCTTCAAACAGGAAAAACGGCATTGAAATCGATCTATTCGTTTTGGTGTTTTAATGCTATATCACTACATAGTGTAAAGCAAAGGCGGTTTCTTTTTCCCCTTTGTCCCTTTGTATGGTTAAATCTTCAAAACTACGCATGCTAAATCTAGACATAGTATAAAACAATGTCGCTTCCTTTATCCCTATGTCCCTTTGTATGCTTAAATCTTTAAACTACGCAACAGATTTTGTTGTATTTTTTTGCAAAATAGACCATCTGCCTTCCTTCCAGGCAGCTTGTAAAAGGCAAGCATAGGTTTACTGTTGCTAACACCGTGACATCTGTCTAGGTGGTAGAGTTTCGCAGTCATTCGCCCGGATTGGTACCACCGCCTTATCTTTTCCTGCCGCCAAAGTGCCAGCGCTTGCCGTTGACGCGTTCTGGTACGGAGGGTAAGGTAGCCGTTAAATTTCATTTTGCTAACATCCATAATTACATACATACATACCACCTTTGGTGGTACAACATAATTACCACCTTTGGTGTCTCTAGGCGGCGTGAATTCCTTTTCATCAGGAAATCCGTCTCCTTGATTACCTTCCAATGTCATAAAAAACTTGACCAAATAAGGAGCCGCTACCATACTTGTTCTTGACACCACATTGTATTAGTAGTAGTAGTAGTAGTATAGTAGAGGCACTTATAGGTAAATGAAGAAGCACACGGCTCTCCTGATTGCTGATGGAAAGAGAAAATCGTGGCCGATAGACAACATAAATGTTATGGATACGTCGGTGTCTCGAGGCTGGATGGAAGGCCTTTTGCACGAGTTTATCGGCTACCCTTCCCTCTAGATCGGAACATGACACTATCTTGTCGCGGCAAGAATAGGTGAGTCGGTGGATCCATATCCGGTAAAGTTGTTGCGCAACACTCTACCACGTGGTCTTTTTGGTAATGACTCATAGTTTTGACCTGTGCTTGTCTCTTACGAGCTGCCTGGCAGGAAGGCAGATGGTCTATTCTACAAAGGAGCCCGGACCGACATGGGGAACACGGTTTATAAGCGAGGCTTACTCTTACCTTTAGGAGAGTAGTATGCTTGTTTACTATCTCACCCATTTTGCAAGGTTCGATAGCCAATACAAACAATAAAACGCTTACAGACATTTGCATCTGTCCGTATGTCATAGCTTAGGCCTTCCTAAACACACTGTCACAGGGGCACCGCGTGTCAATGCGATCAAGTCGAGTGATTTATCCGAGTCTAGGAACTAATTACTAGACTTGTGCTTATTATCACTGGTCTTAATATTTGGTTCATTATTTATTTTATTTATTCATTGGGAGGGGTGAGGGGCGGGTTAAAAGGAGTCGTAAAAATAGAGCTTGTGCTATAAATGGTTGTAATTGATCCGGAGGAGCCCCCCTCCTCTGACACTGAATGGGTTAAGGGGTGTCGTTCAAAAATAGTACGTCCTGGGGGCGTCGCAGTACAGATAAGTTTGGGAAGCCCTGTCATAGCCATTAAGTTCCCAAAATATTAAGATTACACAGTTGAAACTTGGAAAGTAAATGTATTCTGTAAATCGTTTTACAATTTTGTACATAAAATATTAAGAGAGGAATGGAAAGGCATACATGGAACTATAAATATTTTTTATCATTCATGCGGTTTGTCTGGAGACTTGTATTAAAAAGGCAACATTGAACTCCATAAAGTAGAAGGCTTTTAATTCAACTATATGTTTGTTACAGTATCACCCAGCAAATAACAAACTGATTTTGATGTTTTTTTAGAAAGACCATGGTTCCGTGGTGGTTCCATATAATTTTATCATCATCAGACTATTGATTTTTGAGTTATACTTAATATTCTTGGTTATCCTATTGACTGTCCTTGGGCACTGCAGTGCCATTTTTTTTTTACGCAGAACTGTTAGTGGCACTACAGTGCCACAATCTCAAAGCGTCTGTAAAAACTTGTTTATTACGAATTGGTTGTGTATCTGTGCCACAGCTGTAGTATTTAATGTTAAGAAAGAATCATATGTGACATAAAAATCTAGTTCTATCCATTTTGACACACTGTTTTATCGACAGAGCAATTTTAAAGTGAACATTTTTTTAAATGTGATTGAACAAAAACTGCTGAGGAAGAATGTCGTCAGTGCTTTCATTTTATTTCTTAAGTCTTAAAGTACGATTTGTTGTAATTTTCTAAATAAAATTCTCTTTACAGTGATGTATAAATATCATAACGTTTCATTCTGCAAAGTTCATATTTTTTACAAACAATATAGTCAAGTACTGTTTGTGAGTAAACATGGCTGGTTTTGTTGTTATTTACGGATTGTCGAATTTAAGTTTTATTCATGTTTTCAACTTTATTGATGCCTTATTTTATTACCTATCTAGCAGTATTTTTTTTTCATAATCACAACTAAACTTTTCTTTCTACAAACGTTTTTATAGGGACAGGTCACGCATTTTTTTTGTGCACCTATCGAGCGATAGTGCCGGACGGTTCTGGCACATAACTGCTAGCGCGGACAGTCAAGTGTGTAGTTTTGAAGATTTAAGCATAGTAATGGACAGACAGTGCAAAGCGACTTTGATTTTTACTATGGATTGATATAAATGAATATTTGCCTAACTCCCCAGTTTACCCAGTTACCGCGCAGTGAGCCAGGCAAAGACAAATTGTTTTATCTCCTTATTTATTTGCCTCCTTGTGCTTTCATTATTTTTTCTTTATAACCGTCTTCGCATTTTCGACTTGGTAGTTTATTACATGATATTGTTTATTGGAGGAACTTATTAGATATATTATTTGGGTCAAAGTTGCTTATGCAATATTTTTTATTAGTGTTTTTGTTTTCGATACGCGGCTTCGTAATAGACTTTTGTAACTCATGAGAGATAGGTAAAATTGAAACTACTCGTTCTGAGTGAGCTAGACTCTCTCCCCCCGACGCAAAAAGAGGGGTGCTATAAGTTTGACGTGTCTGTCTGTCTGTGTGTCTGTCGGTCTGTGGCCTCATAACTCACGAACGGATGTAGTGATTTCAATTAAGTTTTTTTTTGTATTAAAGTTGTTAACTTCTGTGTTCTTGACATGTTTGATGAAAATCGGTTGAGCCGTTTAAAAGTTGTAGAGGTAAAACTGAGGAATGAAATTGGGATTCATGTGAAATTTAGCAAAGACTTATAACGTGTAATTTTATATATTGTAATGTTTCAATTCAGATTATTTTATTGCGTAACAGGTCCATGTAGTTCGTGAATTACAATAGTTTACGTGATTATCTAGTAAATAACTTTTTCAGTGATTTTAATATCCTATATTAGGGTCGTTTTATCATTTTATGAATCTTCACGCCAAGTCCCTTACGGGGTAGGCAGAGAGTATCGAGTGCCAGACCTCATGATCCTGACAAACCTGTCTTGCTTCCTTCCCATTCATTACCCTTTTCGTACAAACACGCCGGTTTCGGACACTCTTGACACCACCCTCGGATAATATCCGATTGATCTGGTCGTGAAATGTCAGTGTAACAGTGAGACAGTGTAACCGCATTCGTAACAGTGAGATCCGAGAAAGAGTAGGATTAAAAGAAAGTGTTGGTGTTAAAATGCGAAAGGGCATGCTCCGCTGGTTCGGTCATGTGGAAAGAATGACAGATGAAAGATTGACAAAGCAGATATACAATGCGAAGGTGGATAGATGTAGGTACCCGGGGAGACCGAGGCTGGAATTTCACGACCAAATCTATATTATTTTTTACTTTTTTATTTTGAAGTCGGTTTCCCCCGATATCCTCGAAGAGCACAACCAGGGCACCCACGACTAGCCGTAGACACTAAGTCCCACAATGTGATAGGTGGCAAGCCTATCGCCAACTGGGTACATTTCCAATCCCGACCAACATTTTTTTTATTAGAAAATTGGAAAAATCCAATTTTCTTTTTGTTGGCCGACCCGGGATTCGAACCCGGGACCTCATGCAGTTAAGTCCAACACCCGGACCGCTAGACCACAGAGGCGATTAGATATATATAAAATATAATTAATAAAAATAAACGTCGGAATTGATGAAAATAGATGAAAAATACTCATAAAATAAAAACTAATAGGCCTACATAATTCAAATTTTTATGGGACCAATTCGAAACTATCCCGCATCAAACAAAAAAAGAATTACGTAAATCGGTTCAGAACCCTCGAAGAAATCGGTGTAAGAAAATATGCCGGCCGAATTCAGAACCTCCTCGTTTTTTTGAACTCGGTTAAAAAATTGGTCATTCACTGAGCTAAACAAGTGATGAATATTTTAAGATCAATGTGATTTATATCCCTGTTTTATTTTTAGTAGACGAAATGTCTTCAACAATCTCATAAGATTTTTATGGAATTGCACAACGAACAAGCACACGACTATTCAGATGGTAAGAGACAACCCTGGCTTATAGACACCATAAATGTTTTTTTTTATATGATACTGAAAGGCAAGCAAGCTGACGGATTTCCTAATGGTAAGAAATTCACGCCGCCTAGAGACACCAAAGGTGGTGATGGTGTGTTGCCAACCTGAGACCTTAACCTCCGGAACTAACCGGAACAAGTCAACGGCAAGCGTACGACGTTATGGCGGGAGGAGTAGCTAAGGCGGTGGTACCAACCCGGGCGAGTCACTGCAAAACTCGACCACCTAGTAGGATGTCACGGTGTTAGTGACGGTAAGCCTATGCTCGCCTTTTACGAGCTGCTTGGCAGGAAGGCATATGGTCTATTCTGCAAAGGAGCCCGGACTAACACAGGGAAAATGGTACAGCGGTTTAGTTCCTATTTTGATTAGGTACTGAACAATTAAGTTGGTATCACTATACTTGATTAGCAATGTCATTTGACATTTTGTACTCATTATTCAGAAAGTTGAGGGAAGAATACTTGAAAAGCCATTAGTCATTAAATACGAGTTTGTTCAAATATCTGCCGTTTCATTTCCCCCAGCGTTCCACATGAATATTTTAATTTAACTCATAATTAAATCTCAGTAGACGTAGTATGTACTTAAGGCTCAGGCAAATGCCAAATGTGAAGTATGTCTGCACACATTTTGTATGTATATTTATGTATAGGTACTTGTATTTGTATATACATGTACACTTATTAAACATTTGCAGGGTACAAATTTTTATTTTAAAATTACAGTATAATCACATATACAGTGTGCCACAGTCTTAGGAAGCCAGAGCATGAGAGCCACACGCACGCATATGCAACTTGAGTAAAAAAAGTTTTTTGCTGTCTTACAAAAGAGAAAAAAAAATACTGCTATTAGTTATTGGTGTTAGCAACGCTACCTTATTTAATAGCTCCGTAAAGTAAGTAAGTAAAACCTATGTCATATGCTTTACTAGGCTTTTACGCCTTAAAAAAGTTTTTGCTGTTAAATTTTTTGAAATATGTATTTTACATAAGCTACACAGTAAGAATGGCCACCACGCTCTGGCTTTCTTAGGGTTTACTGTGGCACTCTGTATAAAATGATATTAAAATAATGTGAGAACTCTTTCATTAGATTTTTTTCATAATATTGGAAGGCAAACAAGCAGACGGATTTCCTGATGGTAAGAAATTCACGCCGCCTAGAGACACCAAAGGTGGTAATGGTGCGTTGCCAACCTGAGGCCGGGATGTTAGGCCTCGAGAAAAAGTAAGTTTACCGGATACCTTACCTTCCAAACTGGAACACGTCATGACGTTATGACGGCAGGAATAGGTAAGGCGGTGGTACCAATCCGGGTGAGCCGCTGCGAGGCTCTACCACCTAGTAAAAGAGAGAGTTCCAATCCGTTGGTAGTAAAATTCAGTATTAAGAAAATTCAAATTAACATTTAGGATATTAATTATTTTATCAAACTAGTCTGGACATAACTTCTCTTTCAATGTTACCTTTAGGTCTCCCTGATAGGTTGTACATTTGAATCACCAGCTTTTAGGCCGATCGAAGTATTAAGGTTGTTGTCGACGATGCATGCTCCGACTCCAAGGCTATAAATACTGATGTTTCCAAAGCTATGTGATATCTCATACAGACTACACTATTTCTTTTGGATCAAAGATATTTTACGTATTAATAACACTGGCCTACAATCATTTTGGTGCCTAAGATTTTACACCTGATTTTGGTTATATTTGGTGAGCTGATACGAGAAATTTGATCACTTTTTCATATCAGCTCTTGTTAATAAAATCGAAAATAAATGTATACTTTAGAGAGAGTATCAACTTATTTGTAAATTGTACATTAAGAAAAAAAAAAAGTTTTTTCTTTTTGAGTGAGAATGTCCTGGATAATTTATAAAATTAATGCAATAAAAGTAATTATAATACGGACTGATTTCGAATAAAACAAGAAAAAAGTTAAAATGAAAATTGTAGGTAAACTGGAGCTGTCAGCTGACATCTAGCAGCAACAATGTAATTCATAATAACTACGAGTACTTTACCGACTACAGATGCGAACAAAGCTTCACTAAACCAAAAATTTGTTTTTGTAGGCTAGTGTAATATTTATTGCTATGGGGATGACAGTTCAGGCGTTGCCTCATATACCAGTTGAGCGAATCTTTCATCAAATTTTGAAAAAAGCTTGTATATGATGTAGGTAATACACGTCTAAATGTAAACAAATTAAAACCAAGGAAAACATACTTCGTTGTACCTCCTCCTTTTGAGAGGAGGTATAATTTTTCTCCGATTTCATAAAAAAAACTTGGATAACTTTTTATCCATAAGTGGACACATAGAGGGGCACACAATGAATACCTATATGAAGGAAGTACATAAACTAACCTGACTACTAAACGGGTTTTGTCTTCTTCTATTAAATGCCTAAGTACTTGCGTTAAAAGAAGAAAGCGAATATTTTTAACAAGCTGCTAGTGTTGGTCCGGATCTACTGTTTAGAGTCTGCCTTCCGGCCATAGAGCTTGTATGAGGTGAGTCAAATAGATAATTACTAACAAAACCACTGGTGGTACAGTGCCGTGCTGGAACTTATATGGGTATTTCTACCGCCTTATCTATTCCCGTCGCCAAAATAGTAGTCCCATGTTCCAGTCTGCAGGGTAGAGTAGACAGTAGACTTGCACAATAGGCCTTCCATCCAGCCTTTGGAGAGAAGTACCTGTAATATCTATGATGTCTTTAGGTTTCGCTTATCATCAGGAGTGCCGTGTGCTTGTTCACTGATCGCTAACATAAAAAAAGTATCTTCACTCCCATATCCCCGAAGGGCTAGGCAGAGGCACAACCAGGATCCCACGACTAACCGAAGACACTAAGTCTCACAATGTGATAGGTGGCAAGCCTATCGCCAACCGGGCGCATATCCAATCCCGAGCAACGTTCTCTTTTTATTAGAAAATTGAAAACCTAATTTTCTTTTCGTTACCTGACCCGGGATCCGAACCCGAGACCTCAGGCAGTCAAGTTCAACAACTGAACCGCTAGACCACAGAGGCGAAATAAAAAAAACATTTTAAATGAAAAACATGCTAAAGAAAACAATATTTATTTTCAAATAAAATGCTTTACCGTTCCCGCCGAAACTTGTATACGTCAGCTGACGCTACGCATGTATAATCTGTGCTCATTTCAACAAAGTTTATTTTAACCTTAATCAAGAAGCAAAAGTTCTAAGGCTGTTCGGCCTTATTTTGTTAAAAAGTTCTAAGTGTTAACCAGGTCACATGTTTTTGTTTATTTTGTAACGCACATATTACCCGGATGCAAGCAATGTTATTTACACGCTGTTAAATGCAGATATATTTGTAAAATCGTAGAATGTCATATGATTTCCAATGTAACTTAAAAACAATGTTTAAAAATTATGTAAAACCTTATAAATAATGTTGAACTTGATACCTTTGCAACAGTTTATGAATAAATTACTATTATTATTATTATATAGAATACACTTGACTTATTCATAGGATCAATGTATTGTTAGATTTGTCATAAAAGTCTATGTGTTCTTAGGTCTGTAACATTAATAATCGTAATTTAATATTTTTTTCTGTAAAACTTATCCAGAACGTACCTAAAATTCATCTCAAGCAATTCAACCTTCAAATATAAATTCGCAAGCCAAAAGAATATCTTATCTCTTTTTTCGTCAAGAGTTAAAAAATTAATAATTACAATATTTTAAGACGACCTAATATTACAGAGATATCAAACTTAAGTCGCATATGTTTCAAAAAGGTTTATCAAAATCGTATTTTAACCGGCCAAAAAAAGGAGGAGATTCTCAATTCGACTTTATATTTATTATTTGTTTGTAACGGGATTGCTTGGCCAATAGCCAACCGATTTTGAAGGTTTTTTTAGAAAGATAGGACATAGTTTCGAAGTGATTCCGTATTAGTTTTATAATGATCCGATGACTGAATTTAAGCATTATTAGTTGTAACTGAATAACTACTAGTAGGATGTTTATAAAATTTATGTGGGACCATTTTGGAACGATTTTGATATCTTTGCTACCTTTTGGAAAAAGAATGATCAATCCACGGCGTGGTACGTGAGCGCTGGGTAAGATATTTCAAAGCGAGGTTTTGAGTCAAAGTGCTAGACTCGCTTTGCATAATCCTGAGCTTATCCCAACGTTGATGTAGGAAGCGAGAATTGGGTATATCAGAAAAAGAATGAAAGTAGGATAAATGTGGTCGAAATGAGAGCGCTACGGAAAATCTGTGGTGTAATGCTCGCTGACCGCATTTGTAATAGTGAGATCCGAGAAAGAGTGGGATTTTAAGAAAGTGTTGGTGTTAAAATGAGAACGGGCAGGTTCCGCTGGTTTGGACATGTAGAAAAAATGAAAAATGAAAGATTGTCAAAGCAGATATACAATACGAGACTGCACTACGGAATATCGAAGGCGAATGTGGATGGATGTAGATACCTAAGGGAGACCTAGGTTGATATTCCACTATCAAATTACTTGGGTGTTATCCGGAGATAGTTTCAAGAGTCTAAAACCGACGTGTTTGTTTAAAAATGGTAAATAATGTCGTGGAAGGCCGGCAGGTCTGTCAGGTTCGTGAGGTTCGGCACTCGATACTTTCTGCCTACCTAGTAAAAGACTTGGCGTGAAGATATGTATGTATATATTGTTTGCTATTGACCTCTATTTAGAGGTCAATGAAAACAATGTTTCATATATTTATATGAACACGAAATACCTTCTACAAAAACCTGCCATTAAAACACAATATGGCAGCCGTTCTGACCAATTATTACGTATTATTACTTAATTATTATACGTAGTACTCAATAAAACAGTTGGAGTCGGATTTTTCAGTTTTACTGCGTTTAACTATATAATGCCAACATTAAATTAAAATTGCATCAGTAATAAAAAAATTAAGAGAGACAGGATAAGTAGCTACTATTAGTTTTGGAGTTGGTATTAGACCAATAAAAATGTATTCCATGCACCGAATTAGTTTGGTGCAACATTTATATAAAAAAATAAAAGAATTAAGTTTGATATGTTTTTTATTCGCCTAAATCATATGGCACTAGTTGCCTTAAATCTGAATGCACTGAGACTTACTTTCAAATTAAACGGGTTATACCTTTTCACTATACTTGCTGTCAAGAACATTAACAGACGTTGAAACGGCCCGAATAGTATATTTTAGCTATTTTCATAGTTTAATGTCTTATGGGATACTTCTTTGGGGAAATTCTGCAGATATAAATACTATATTTGTATTATAGAAAAGAGCTATTAGAGCTATTTATAATCTTAAAGTAAGGGATTTCCTCCGAGAAAAATTCAAAGAAATAAATATTTTAACAGTTCCCAATACATTTATGAGAACTTAATGTATTAAAAAAAATCTATGTATGTTTACAAAAAAATGTGATGTTCACGATATTAATACGAGGAATAAAAATAATCTAACCGCATACAAAACTCGTCTCCATAAAATGTATACGTTTCTACAATAAGCTGCCCATTGGTATTACAGATATACTTATTTATATAACCTATAAATAAGTTTAAAAAATGCATCAAAGCAAAATTATATCAAAGAGGCTATTATACGGTCTCAGAGTATTTGGAAGATGAACATGCTTGGGAATAGAGGTTTCAATCTCCCACTGCAAGTTGTAATGTAATTTGTTGTACCTTTTATTTAAGTTAAAATCAGATTGTAATTTATATTTTTAATCTAGATTATAAATTGTAAATATTACTATTGAAAAAAAAACAAGCCCGCTGAGTTTCTTTCGCCGGATCTTCTCAGTGTGAGGCCGCGATTCCGATCCGCTGGTAGTTTAAAAAATGTCGACGCGCACAAATACTACTTGTATGGTTCGAGCCGAAGGTCGGGCATCATAAAGAAAATATGGTATTTCCAATTTTGTAATAAAAAAAAGTTGCTCGGGATTGGATATATGCCCGGTTGACGATAGACTTGCCACCTATCACATTGTGGGACTTAGTGTCTTCGGCTAGTCGTGGGTGCTCTGGTTGTACCTTTGCTTACCCCGTCGGGGACATGGGTGTGAAGATACTTTTATTTTCTTTCTTTGGGTTTGATCAATTTATCGTTTTAGGGTTCCGTAGCCAAATGGCAAAAACTGAACTCATAAAAATTCGGCATGTTGGTCCGTATGTCACAGCTACTTCTTTTCTTACTTTTTTACTGGTGAAACTTGTGGTGTATTCAGTGAGCCGCACTTAGATTTTCACACTAAAGGGAAAAAAACAATAAATTTTTGGGCTACCCATACTTAGAACTAAAACTCAAAATATGTGTGGATCTTCAAGAGATATTGAGGTTTCTAATATATATTTTTTTTAAGCTAAATTTTCTAAACTGACAATTCCAAAAAAGTCCCCTCCCCTGTAACTAATAAAATAAGAGAATAACAACATTAAAAAAATAAATAACGATTTACACTACTATGTAAACTTTTACCGAAAATTGGTTTGAGCGAGATCTAGTAAGCAGTTGTTTGAACACGGTATAAACTGTATAACTACAATCACTGTATAAACTATAGTAAATTTTATATTAGGTTAGTTGCTACGGAAACCCTTCATGGGGAGTTCGACTTACACTTGGCCGCTTTTTTACAGCTCAAATGTTTCTAAACATTAAATATTCTTTGGGTTATACGATAAAAGCAAAATATGAAATATATAACCTTCTTCATCGTTATTTGAAGAAATCCCATTGTAAACTTTTTAAAAAACACTTGTGCTTTTCCACGATATATTTTATAATACACTTAATGTTCCACTTACGGCACATGGTTTAAATTTTTAGGTCTTTTACGGTTTTACATTGTTTTTATTAAAAAAATACACAGCTTTTTTATTTCCTGACTTGAGGATCAAACCATGCTAGACTACAGTGGCGATTTTTCACTGTCAGTAAAACAAACAAAAGAAAATTCAAATTCAAATCTCAGTAAGAGATAAAATGAACGCACAATTCATTTTCAAATTGTCAAGATAAAAAATGACTTATCTATAAAACCGCTGGCTGCTGGCGCCAAAGCGAACTTTCTAAGAATCGCCAACTTTTATCATCTTCCAGCTATTCGCCAATTTTGAAGCGTTGAGATATTGGCGCTGACGGCGTTATTGTGACGAGTCACTGGCCGCTACTAGTGACGCTATCGAGTTTATTTATCGAGTTCTTTTTCATAGTCGAAACGTTATATGAACACTCAATCCTGAATCGCTCATGTGGATTCAGAGTTATAATGAAGAATAGTATAGGTAAGTTAGTTAAGCTATCTATATCTATATCTCTATATCTGATCTAAACCATTTTTTGGGTCACTTTTGTTTCTACTAGCGTTCGTATCGTTTACTTTTCGTTTATACTTCATACTTTTGATTTATAATAATTGCAAATTATTAATTGCATTTGGATTTAAAGATTTCCGCAAAATAACGCCTTCTTCTATCAATTTTGTTTATGCTTTCGTTTATGCTTGCGTTCGTATCGTTTATATTTTCGTTTATACTTTATACTTTTGATTGACAACAATGTTATTTTATATAAGAAGTTATTTATATTGCATCAAAATAATAAAAAAAAAACATCTGCGATGCTCGCGCTACAGCTGATTTTACATCAATCGTCAAAATTTTTAAAACATTCATTTTGAAGCGTTGATACAAGCACGTCAATTTGGAAGCTTACGAGGCAAGAATGGTTTTAATCTGGAAGCTAGTCACGGCGAATTTAAAATAAGTTGCGATATCAATATATTCTGTACAATTTATTGCAATATAAATAACGTGTGTTTGTAAGCTTTCAAATACCTTCTAGTATAAGAAAAAACACACGAATAGCCTCGTGAATAATTGGTGAGCAAAATAAAAATCAGATAAAATAAGCATCTAAGATTGCACGTGCAGACTTACCTTTCGTAAATACTTTTATGTTAAGTATTTGTTTAAAAGCTGACCGTTTCAGTCTTGGTAAATAAATCTATATATTACAGTAAATAAATCACATTTGTCTTTAAATAGGGGATATACTTAGTCTGGCCATAAATACTGTTACACTTA
>NJDD01001716.1:4865-24837 GCA_002245505.1 Calephelis nemesis | reverse complement strand
TCGCATTCAAAACTCTTATGAAAGAATATATTATTAATTACAATTAAATGCATAATTTTTGAGCATTGAAATATTTCACATAAGTAATAACATAATAAAATTATTTGTGGCAAAACCGGTTATAGCGCTTAGACAATTTAATAGGCATTTTCTTACCCTTGCACAGGCTCCGGGTACGCTCGCGTAAGCAGGAAAAAACGTGATATTTGTTTTTATTCAAATACATCATTCCAAAAAAAATACCAAACATATTTTAATTTACTACACGGAAAAAGCAAGAAGAATAATTTTGTTTTCCTCACTAAACATCCACAGTTACATTAAATTCTATTTTTTGCAGGTTTCAAGTCAATGGGTATCCGTACATACACGAAAATCAAAAAGCATTGAAAACGAATTCAATCATCTCACAAACCAATATGAGAACAAGGAACATTCTATTTACTACTTATTATAAAAAGTTATGGAAGTGATATGCTCAATTTTTTTTATTACATTCGTAGTTTTCAATTTTATTAATTTTTGCTTCTTATACTGACTATAATGTATGTTTCTTCTCCTAACTGGCTAGGTATGGAAACGGTGGTAGCTTATGCTAGTTAGGGTTAAACCTATTCATAATTTAAAACTTTTTCAAAGATTAAAACATGCGTATATTACAAATATAATTAATAAACTTGTTTAATTTTAAAAATATTTGCAATTCGTGGTGGTAGTATATGTTGGTATAAACAAATATCTTTTCTACACACATATTCAGCAAATAAATAATTTTTATTTCCACCTATCACATTATGGAACTTAGTGTCGTAGATACCCTGGTAGTGCCTCTCTCTACAACTTCGGGGATATAGCGTGAAGATACTTTATAAGGCGATAAGTATTAAGAGTCGTTGGTGGTACAGCATTTTCAGATGGAATTGATCGGTATTTATCAGGCTCTGCTGCAGAGCAAGACACCTTATAAATGAACCTTAGACACGTTGCAACATGCGCATAAGTAGGTGTGTGTTGCAAATTGCTTTCTTTGTCGATTATTAACGTCGTGATTCAGTCAGGTCGAGGTCGAACATCATAAGCGTGAGTCAGAGCTTTAAAAAACTGAAACATTTGGCCATCACCATGTTATTACAAGCATGAAATCTATCATGTTTTAGAACTGTCTATTACAGTAATTGGTACCTTACTCGTTTGGTACACAAAAAATAGAGACGTTTCTTTTGTTCTCTATGTTATTTTGTTTGCTAATACTTATTATAATCGCAGTCCGTTATTAGAATAGATATGTTGATAAAGAGTTTTAACAAAAATGTACATGTTATTGTGACAAGTTTTTGTTTGTTATAGCTATTCCCAAAAAAGTTGGAAAATAGGTAGAAACACTATACAAGTCGTGGGTATTTACTGAACACGCCTCGTTAATCGAGAGGTTAGCGTAGAAGCTTAACTACCCTAGGTACAACGTTAGGAAAAACCGCTTGGCTTGGGTTCGATTCTCGGCGGGGTCAGACATTTGTGTTATGAATATTTAGGTGTCTGCAATTCCGGGTCTGGGTGTTTATTAAATTTATTCTGGTATCTATATAAATATTTCTGTATTAGTATCGTTAACAAACATCCATAACACAAGCATATAATTTGCTTACTTTGGGGTTAGTGGATTAATTTGTGTATTTTGTTCAGGGATTAATTTAAGTTAAATTTCTTTAATTGTAGTATGAAAACAATTATAAGAAAAATAGAAGATGAAAGGGCTATGAAGAGTTTGGCTTACCTACTGTTCCAAAATTTGTTTTTTTTTCAAATTGCTTTCACTGATAATTCTTTCAAAAATGGATAGCTAATATCAATACAAATAAAAAATATTCTTAGAAAATCTCGTTAAATGTCATTCCGAAGATAAAAACAACTAAAGTTTTACTATTAAAGGTTAGGACTTTACGGGGTACAGACAAGTTTACTAGGTTACAACTTTGGGAGCTCATGTCTTCGAAATGTGACATTTTACGCGTTATTGTCTCAGATTATTTTTTGTTTTTATTGATATTAGTTATCCATTTTGAAAGAATTTTTAGTGTACGTGATTTTGAAATAAAAAAACAAAATGGCAGACAGTAGGTAAGCCAGGCATCATACAAAAGTCTTAAAGGCTCTTTAGAAATTCCTATGACTCATCCGCCTTCATTATCATATCAGATTCATTATATCATATCACATTTTTCGACATACAACTTGTGGACATATTATGCCGAACACCAGTTCAATCGGTCGAAGATAGCTACTTTAAAATTTAAATGAGTCATTCCATATGAAATCGTCTGAAAAAAATAAAAATTGTTGCCGTCTCAATTTACAGCAAAAATCTGGACGTTTTTAATATGGCTAAGTTTGGATGAATTTGCTTCAATTTTTCATAGGCTTCTTTCAAATTGAATAAGATTAAACGTTTTTGTTCTTTAGACTTTCCGTTATTCTTATCGCGTACAGTTACACAATCTTTTTGACCTGGCATCAATCTACTAATATCATCATCTTCGAAAAATTTTATAACAGCTTCAACAATTTCTGTGTTCAACTGACTCGTCCGCGCCAATTATCTTCATTTACCCTTAAACTACTATCTTTCCCACTGTGAATTCCCCTTGATCATGCAGATAGCTTCAAAGAGAAAAATTTCAGAGTAAAAGTTGATAACCTTTAAAAATATCGATTTTTAAAAGTCTTTATTTAAATAGGCGAAAACAAGTTCTTATAAAAATCAAACTCGTGTAAATTTTGTTGTTTGAGACCCTAGAGAAGAGTTTCTCAAAGCTACACCAAAATCTAAAATGAGTCGACTTTGCTGATTAGACGATTTTAGATGGAATGACTCAAATGCAAATTCTACACTAATTAACTTACCGCTATCTTCTTTCGAAGTATAGTAACAGAAAGAGACAAAGCACTCAGATGATCAGTGCTCTCAGATTAATTTATACATGACATTTTTACAGACTTAAAACTTCGATTGAGCATTGAAACATAAACGCCCAAAACGTCGGCTTGGTATTAGCATAATACTAAGTATGGTTACAATAAAAATATTTAGGTGTTCTAAAGGCAATCCACTATTTCAGTGTGACATCAGACGTGTTGATATCATATCAAATATTTTATACTTCGTTTCCACCATTAATATATTTCATAGGGTCCCAGTTCACGATTCGATAATTCTTTTTTCGAAAGATAGCAAATGTTACCAAAATGGTTTCACAAAAAAAAATATTAATATCCTATTAGTATTTTTTAAGTTTCACCTAAAAATGCATACATTTTTTACTTCTCTTGGCTACTCTTCTCTCATAGTTGATGTATGATGATAATGAAAACAATTATGCACTATTAAGTAAAACTAAAAAAGCCACTAGTTGGGTAATGATAAAACTAATATCGGACTACTTCGGAATTCGGTTGGCTATCGGCCTAGTAATCGCGTAACAAACATACAAAAAAATACAGTCGAATTGATAACGTCTTCCTTTTTTTTGAGTCGGTTAAAAAAGTATACCCAATATGCCAACTAAATAGGTATTCTGCAATTAATAACTGTTAAATCATCTTTGATATTTTATGATACTACAAGAAATACTGTCATTTGCCCTGCAAATATGAATAGCAAAGTATCCGCTAAATAAAACATCAAACTTGACATCAAGTGGAATTGAATTGGGAATATTTATGATGTGTACTCCAGTCATGAATCAGTAATAAACAAGTCGCAAACAAATTGTTTATGGCCGCAGTTCACTACAGATGGACCAACCCTAGAGCATTGAGCATCGTTACGCCGACGGAGTAGCGTCCAGAATAGGGTTGTCAAATTAGTTAATAATTATTCTTAATTTAGTTTTTAGATTACATGTAAATTTTAATTATTTAGGAAAAAATTTGACCGCCTCGTTAATCGAGTGACTAGCGTACACGCCTAACTTCACCGACCAACCGCCAGGCTCGGGCTCAATACCCGACGAGGGCAGGCATTTATATGATGATCACTTAGATTTTCTGGATCTGGGTGTTTATTAAATTTATTTTGGTATTATTTTCCCTGTGTTGGTCCGGGCTCCTTTGTAGAATACCTAGATCATCTGCCTTCCTTGCCAGGTAGCTCGCAAAAGGCGAGCATAGGCTTAACGTCACTAACACCGTTACATCTGACTAGGTGGTAGAGTTTCGCAGCGACTCGCCTGCATTGGTACCACACCACTGCCTTACCTATTCCTGCCGCTATAACGTCATGACGTGTTCCGGTTCGGAGGGTAAGGTAGCCAGTAAACTTACTTTTGCTCGAGACTTAAAATCCCGGCGTCAGGTTGGCAACGCACCATTACCACCATTGGTGTCTCTAGGCGGCGTGAATGTCTTAACATCAGGAAATCCGTCTGCTTGTTTGCCTTTCTATATCATAAAAAAATTAAGTATTCCTATGTATTAGTATCATTGATTAACACTCATAACACAAGCATTTAATTTGCTTACATTGTACCAATTTGTGTAACCTTTCCAAGAATTTTTATTATTACTTATAGTTTATTAAAATAACGCCTACCATTAATAATGTAGCAGTGGGTGTGGTCCTTGCTTATCATACTTCATCGCTTTAATCTATCTTACTATCCTATGCACACGAAATTATGCCATTTCCTTTTGTGAAATATGGCAGATTGCTAGACATACTTACTGCGAACTTTATTTTATATTGGCTCGTTTGACTGGTAAAAATCTGTTAATCTTGTAATAATTGGCAATAATTTCGCCTCTTGTATAAATTTAATATTAATGTATTAGTAAATAAATATCCCTGGACAACTTACACAAATTGAATCTAACCCCAAAGTAAGCAAATTATATGCTTGTTTAATGGGTGTTAGTCAACGATACTAATACATAGAAATACTTAAATAGATACTAGAATAAATTTAATAAACACCCAGACACGGAAATGCAGACATCTAAATGTTCATCACACAAATGCCTGCCCCCGTCGGGAATCGAACCCGAGCCTCGCGGTTAGTCGGTGTAGTTAGGCGTGTACGCTAGCCACTCGACCAACGAGGAGGTCATAATGTCATACGTATAATGTATAGTTAAATAATTTAATGTATAATGGCGAAAAAGAAATGAAATAAAAAGAAATATTGATACTTAATTATTATCATAATTATGTCTGGTGTCTAAAAGTGCCGTGTATTTTTACTATTCGGCCATCCGTCTCATTTTTTGTCTTCAAAAAATGTAAAAAAAACATCTAGAGTTCAATCTGCTGTTGCTGGTACAATCAGTTAATTTATCCACATAAGATCAAATTTACAATTGTATAGTTCGTTTTGACAATTTTTATAGCAGTATATAATATTACAGCTGCAAATTCGACTTCTATGTCAATATCATGTCGTATTCGTATACAAAAGTGACAGTAATCGTCTATTTCCCTGGGATTTCATGGCCAGAATAAGTGACAATGACATAAATCAATTTTTTATCTGTTCACAGATGACGGAGAAATCGATTTTATATAGGTGCTGCACATTAAAAAAATATTTAACTTTCTCCATTTTTAAACTCGGTTAAAAGCGTGGATTAGCATGTATATCTTTAAAAATATAGGAAAAATAGAAAAATGACAATATCTCATTTTTTAGTGTATTTGTAATGCAATTGTAATGAAATAAACACAAAAATGTCTCCTTCACCAGGATGTATGGTCGATGCCTCCACCCCAAGGTTGTCTGGCAGAGATCGCTCTGAAGCGATAAGACCGTCTTTGTGCATCTAAGTTAAATATTTTAAGTGAATCGGTGTGTATTATTATTATTTTTTAATTTTGGTGCATAATAAAGTATTCATTCATTCAATCAACACGTTAATAAATAATAAGGTTTGGTCCCAGACATCGACCTATCAATGATAACCCTAAGTCAGGTTCATTATTTGGAGCTGCAGACAATCAAACTATACAATCGGACTCCCTCGTGGCGGTTGATTGCTGCAAATTTTAATTCCTCGAAACACTTTTGTAACTCGTTCCTTTTTATTGCTGTTTAAGTGTTTAGGGTTTTATTGTTCTACAAGACACAACTCTCATATTTAATCCATACATTTCCATACATTAACTTTTTTATTAATGTTTTTGTTTTTGAACGGTACAGAATTTACATTTATTATTCAGAACTGAGGAAAGCGGATAAAATTCAAAACCATTTTTCTAATAGAGAGAAAAGAAAGTGTCTTCACGCCCATATCCCCGAAGAGGTAGGCAGAGGCACAACCAGGGCACCCACGACTAGCTGAAGACATTAAGTCCCACAATGTAACAGAGGTTGCAAGCCTATCGCCAACCGGGCACATATCCAATCCCGAGCCACATTTTTTTAATTAGAAAAAAAAAATCTTTTTGCTGCCCGATCGGCGATTCGAACCCGGGACCTCATGCAATCAAGTCCAACACCTGAACCACTAGACCACAGAGGCGTCTTTTATTGTATTTAATTATCCATATTCCATGACAAATCCATGCAATTTCCCAAAACCTCACTTTCCGACATACGTGCAGACTGCAGCATGTTTCATATAAGCAAACCCTATTCTCAGTTAATATGATGGGACGAGCGTAATGTTGCCAGCCCGCAATCATGTCCCTGAATTAACGTTATAAATTAGGACGTTACCGTCTGAGCCCACTCAAATAATCGTAAAACGTTGGTAGTGGTCATTCCCCACACTTGTGCGCCACGTTTGCTTCTTTTGTCAGTTTCATTTCGCTTTGTACACGAAAAATCTAGATAAAAGAGAAAAATGTTCATCTTTTATTACAACTAATGTTTTACTGTCCACTCGAAAGAATCTGTCCACTGTTTTTGGTAATGTTCAATTTTATATTTTATTTTTTTTATGAATAAAGAAATTCAAGCCGCCTAGAGACACCAAAGGTGGTAGTGGTGCGTCTGACTACCTTATCCTCCAAACCGGAACACCTCACCAGTAAGCACTGATGTTATGGTGGCAGGAGTAGGTAAAGCGATGGTACCAATCCGGGCGAGTCGCTGCGAAACTCTACCATCTAGTCAGATGTCACGGTGTTAGTGACATTAAGCCTAGGCCATCGTTTACGAGCTACCTGGCAAGAAGGCAGATGGTATACTGCAAGGGAGCTCAGACCAAAACGGGAAAAAAAAGGAGATGACCATTTTTTCTTATAATTGGATAAGGAACAAGCAGACGTTTTTTTCTGAAAAGCTGCTAAATATTTAACCACTTATTTCCGACAAAAACTGGAATTTTGAAGTCTGCTATGTATCTAAACTAACACAGAAGTTTTCGTTATGGTATCAAATACACCCTGTATTCAAATATGTTTTTTTTATGTAAGAGGTCAACGAACAAACACATGGCTCTCCTGGTGGTGAGAGAGAAACGTGGCCTATAGACATCATAGAAGCTACAGGTGCGTCGCTGTCCTGTGGCCGGGATGATGTTACGCCTATTGTGCAAGTCTACCGGGTACCATATCATCTTTATTTACTATTATTTATTTATTTATTATTATGAAACAGAAATACAGAAGACGGTGGATCCCTACCCAGGCAAGTTGCTGCCCAGCACTCCACCACCAATAATCTCGTTAATAACCTATGTTTTAACCAGTGCTCGCCTCTTACGAGCTACCTGGCAGAGAGCCGAGCTACCTTTTCCCCGTGTTGATCCGGGCTCCTTTGTAGAATAGACCATCTGCCTTCCTTTGCCAGGCAGCTCATAAAAGGCGAGCATAGGCTTGCCGTCACTAACACCGTGATATCTGACTAGGTGGTAGAGTTTCGCAGCGACTCACCCGGATTTTTACCACCGCCTTACCTATTCCTGCCGCCATAACGTCATGACGTGTTCCGGTTTGGAGGGTTAGGTAGCCGGTATACTTACTTTTGCTCTAGGCCTAACATCCCGGCCTCGGGTTGGCAACGCACCATAACCACCTTTGGTGTCTCTAGGCGGCGGGAATTTCTTACCATCAGGAAATCCGTCTGCTTGTTTGCCTTCCAATGTCATAAAAAAAAAGAAAAAAAGAGAGTCAGTTGATCTATTCTACCCAGCGGACCCAGTCCAACACGGGGAAACTCATCAAAATAAGAAACCTCATGGATTTTAAGTAGAAAGTTATGGTTAATTGTCTAAATTGAACTTTCGTTTGGGATAATTACGAAATCTTCAGGTCTGACTTTCTTTGTGTTGGTCTGGGCCCCATGTATAGAAAATATTAGCTGCCTTCCTGGTAGACAGCTCATAAGATGTAATCATAGGTTAAATGGGTCATTACCTACAACATCACTCGCGGTAAAGTCCTCTCTCCCTCTCCTCCCATAGAAGGGAATCACTGCCTTGTTTATTTATTCCTCCAACCACAATGACAATGTTAATGGCTATCGTGTTCAAGCCCTGAGGTTGGCGATCGCACATATTTTTTAATAGATTAAGAACTCACGAAGAAACAGACTGGGGTCGCACCTGTAACCTCTTCCTTTTTTGAAGACGCTCAAAGATACGGTTTTGGAAATTAAAAAGTGAGATATAGATGCTTAGATCTTTATCATTTGTTCATGGTTTTCATGAAACAAATTATTTAAAAAAAGTTTAAACCTATTAGTTTAAGCCAGCACTGAGTAATGCAATGTTAAATAGATACTTATGACCACACTCAATCAAAAACGTTAATTACCTTTTGATCGGTCATTACGGCGACATTTTCTACATAAAATTGTGACTTAATGACAGATTAAATGTCAATTGACGACTCTATGTGCGACTGTAAGTCTGTCTGTGACTATTCTTATTTCTTTTTAACTGTTCATTGTCTTCATAAAAATACAGCTTTAACATAAGTTTAAACCAGCATGTAGTTTCAAAAACTTAAAAAAGTGCTAGATAGATACTTTGTCTCTGAGTATTCTTTCTAACCAGTTCATTGTCTTGTCACATATAAAAACAGTTTTATCCTATGTTTAAACTAACCAAGTTTTGCAACTTGGAAAAGTACTAGATAGATATTTAGTATGCCTCTGACTATTCTTTCCAACCTGCTCATTCTACGGGTGATAGTAACACTAAAATAAAGGTAATCGCTTCTAATGGTATTGGATCTACCCGCCAGACATCTCAAGAAAGCATCAGCCAGCAGCTCCGACGACGTGATGCATACTTATTGCTCGATTTTCCACAGAGCAATTTCAATTGTACCATCCCATTAGTAGCATCCGATTGCCTCTGCTGGCTGCGATAAAATTTCGAAATAATTGAAAATTTGTATAATATTCTTTAGTTTTTAACCGATCCTGATTTTGAATTCGTTACGCGCTTATTCCTCCAATGAGGAGTTTATTTTGATGGTTCTTTTTTCGAAAGGTAGGACATTATATAAATAAATGGTTTCATTTGAATACATTTCATTTCATTATTTAAATATGGTTTCAAGGTAATACAAGTAGTTTTTAAGTTATATTAAAAATAAGCAACTATTGAGTTAAATCCAAATAAAATTATTTAATTTGCAATTTCCCACCAAAAAGATTTATACGTATTATGGCGTCACAAAACAGGTAAAATAGTGCGCTATGAATGAATTGGACTTATCGGAAGTTAAAGCTCTAAGTCATGGTGTGGATTTCCGCAAAGTAGCTCATTTTTCTATGAACTATTGAGTTGTTTCAATCCTTGGTAAGTACTAAGTCAATAAGTAGTGAAACTCCATTTTGTAATAATCTTGTACATAAAAATCAATTGCTGTTCGTTAGTCTCTTAACCTTAAGAACAGCTGGACCGATTTGGCTAATTTCGTTTTTTAATGAATTCCAGGGAAGTTTTAAAATACAAAAATGGGAAAAAAAAAACATTTTAAGTTTTTTAATACAAACAGGACGAGTGGAATAATGTTAGAAGGGATAGCTAGTTAATATACTTTTGTCTTCTAAATTAACATTTAGCTACTGATATTAGTGACATTAGCCAGTTAAGATTTTACAACATTTTCAGGGTCATGGTAACTAAGTTATGTTCGCATTTGGTGGTTTCATAAATTAATTTGAACTAATTTGACAATAGGATTGATCAACTGTTTAATTGCATTTTTATCGGTGACTTTTACACGGTGAAGGTTAACTAGTTCCAATTTCATTTCTAAGATTTATTCCTCACTACCAAAAACAAATAGATCAAACTAAGGCTTGTAGTATCGGTATAAGCAAAGTAAAATAAAAAAAAACTGACTTCGATTCGATTTTAGCATTATTTAGTAGTAGATACCAAACATGAGTATTTTGATTGGATTTTTTAATACTTCATCACTAGATCCAGACTTGGTGTCAATAGGATTATAGAGCAAGTACATTTTATCAAGCAGGGAAAAAAATTGTGAAGTATGTCCACAAATAAAAATTCAATTAACATACCTGTGTTCAAAACAAGCCGTCTTATCAATATACATGGACTAATGAAGGAGTAAAATTAAGTTGCTATTATAGACTATATCACTTTGAAGTATAGACTACACCAAGTTGAACCATGGAGTACTTTACTCCGTGATTATTAATCAGACAATAAAAGTCGAATATATAACCTCCATTTTTGAAGTAGATTAATTACGTCAATTCTAAACCTTAAAAAGTTATTGATTTGGGCTCTTAACTTAAACATAACAATTTATAAATTTCAAAGTAAACACCCTTAATTGGGAGTAAACAAATTTCAAAGAAATATGCAGCAAATAGGGATGTACCTAATTGACAGGTGAAAGAAGTGTCGTTTGTAAGGAAATTAGAAACGCAAATATTTATTTCAATTAGCGTACCCCTTCCTATAAATCTGCAAGTGACACGAAAAGAAACCCGTTGACGTCTGAGTGAAAAAGGGTTTCTTAAAGGAATCTTGATTGAGAGGGTATTTCGCTTAAGCCTTTTACAGCTCTAATTAAGTCAGGGAAGTCGATATAATGATGCTCTTATTTGTGACGATTTATTTGTTTGTCACTTATACCAAAGACTAATCTCTGCTTATACTGGAGACTTCCCCATAATTTTCGAAGCCGATAGTTTATTTCCTCAAAATATAGTACTGTTTATGAAAAAGCCTTTTTTAAAGTTCTATCAGTTTTCTGGCCTTTGCGAAGGCCAATACCGGATCACAACGGGACAGGCGGTTACAGTTTCATATATTTAGGAGATCTAGTAGTAGGTAGTTAAGGTTAAACCTAATCACAGTTTAAAATTTATTTAAATATCAAAACACAATCCATACTTTAAAATATTATAAATGCGACAGCATGTCTGTCTATCTGTCTGTTGCTCTTTCACAGCTAAACATCAATATATTTGTTTGTGTGTGTCAAATGCATGGTAGTGTGGGTAATGTTTTATTTATTGATTTAATGTACTTTATGAGCATTATTATTGAAAAATATTAGCGTTCTGCACTTCTCCTACACATAAACTATAAGTGATCCAAATTTTATGCTCTTGCTTCCGCGCAATTTTCGTAAAAAGGGGTTCAAAGTTTTGGCATCACATATTAATATATAGATTTTTCATGTAAAAGAACAAAAAGTTTTTAAGAATCTAACAAAAAGCTTGTTTCAAATGTTTTCCACATTTGAAATAACCTATACAAAATATATTTAAAGTATCTTCACGCCCATATTCCCGAAGAGGTAGGCAGAGGCACAACTAGGGCACCCACGACTAGCCGAAGACACTAAGTCCCACAATGTGATAGGTGGCAAGCCTATCGCCAATCGGGCACATTTCCAATCCCGAGCAACATTTTTTTATAAGAAAATTGGAAAAGCCCAATTTTTTTTGTTGCCCGACCCGGGATTCGAACCCGGGACCTAATGCAGTCAAGTCCAACAACTGAACCGCTAGACCACAGAGGCGATCAAAAATATATTTAACACGTTACATTTTTAAAAGTACCCTCGGACATTTACGATCTCTATGATATTGATAACATAATATAAGGTTATGTTATCAAAAGACCAATGTCGTAGAAAAAGGAACGCAATAACAGATAGGTAATACATTTTCTTTGTAGATTTTATGCTTGACCGCACATGGAATATTTAAAACTAGTTGGCTTCGGTCCTTTCGGTGGAATTGAATGGCTATCCACGTGAATTCAGTTTGGTATATTTTCGTATAAATTTATAGACGGGTTGGGAAGTATTTTTTATTTAGGAGAAACTATGACGGTTTGGAATTTGTGATATTTTATTTATTTGTCCCGAGTGTCGCATTTATTACGAATAGTGGTCACCCCATAGTTGAAATAGACTCTTAAATTATATTTGGTGTATGACTTTGACAGTACATATATATGTTAGTGTTTTATATGATTGTTTATTTAATGTTTTGTTTATTTTTAATTATCTTATGAATATCTTTGCCTGTCTGAATTTAGTAAATGTCCAAGTCACAATTTAGACATACATTCAAGTCATATTTTTAGTTATTACAACTGGTATAGACAAAAATAAGTAATTAAAATAGTAAGTAATTAAAAATTCTAATTGGAATTATTATTAGGACAAAATATTAGTAAATTCTGGTTTTCTTATCGCCTCTGTGGTCTAGTGGTCCAAGTGTTGGACTTGACTTCACGAGGTCCCGGGTTCGATTCCAGAGTCGGGCAATAAAAAGAAAATTTGTTTTTTCCATATTTGTAATAAAAAAAGTTGCTCGGGATTAGATGTGTTCTCGGTTGGCGATAAGCTTGCCACCTATCACATTGTGGGACTTGGTGTCTTCGGCTGGTCGTGGGTGCCCTGGTTTATTAAGGAAAATTATTACACCAAGTTAATTTAGTTCTGACAATAATATCTGCATTTTTGTGCTTTTACTGTGGACTATTGATTTGTTATTCATTTTATAGGATTGTGATAAACAAATCATAGACGTAATATGGTACGTTAATCCAGAAGATGTCGATTTTTGATCATCATTATTTAATATGCTTATAATAATGCGAAGTAAAAATTCAAAAAAAATTACTTCTTTTCACTGGCACGTGACTATTTGATTATTCGCAACCCCTTCGCTTCGCTTATTCGCTTCGAATTTCTTATACGTTAATGCCGATAATAGACAATATTCGTAACGGCATATTAAGTGTTTGTTAGGCCAAAGCTGGAACCTCCCCAAGAGTCCAAGCCTAGTCGTGGCGGGGAGCTAAGAAACTGTGTCTCCGTGCACCACTTCTGACGATATGCGGCCCGCTGTTGAGAAGGGCTGCCTAATGGAGATCCAAGGATCTGACGCCGCCGGGGCTGTGGATGTGTGCAAAAGCGTTCCCGCAGCTCCGGTACCTGGCGAAGGGGTGGACACCGTGGGGTTTTAGTCAATATGGGATCGACATAACCCTTCACGACCCCCGAAAGTGGCGGGTATCCATGAGGATTTCTCCACGACAAAAAAAGGGCCAAAGCTGGAAGGTTTGTTGTCCAACCCAACCACATTACTTTGTGGTGACAAAAGGTGGTCTAACAGAAGTTAAATATGAATAGTATCTAGTAATAGTTTTGTGCAATTGAGTTGTGGAATGTGGTCCTGACAAAATATAGGTGTGGTTGCATTGTATTTAAGGGTAGTGATGATGGAACGACGCGTACAAATGTAGATTGCAGACAGCCAGTTCGACATTGGATAGTAGAGTCAAGCCTTAACCGAATTTTTTTTTCAATTCGATTCGAAAAGGTAACATTGTTTTGTCGCTGGTGGTTGGGGTGTTTGAGGGTTAGCATTACCCAAGACATTTGACTACAAAACATGGAGCTTTAAAATTTTGCTCTTCATTATCGATACAAAATTACGCCTGCCCTTGTAGTGTGGTAGTACATGTGAAACAAACTTCAGTAATAAATACAAAGTCAGCAAATTTTAAAAGTAAAGTGGCCAAGTGTGAGTTGGACTCGCCCATGAAGGGTTCCAAGCATAGACTGAGGTTACATATTCACAGTAGCATGTAATATTTAGCTGGCTGTCCCAAAATTATGCCTATAATTTTTCATCAAAAAAAATATATCATTCAATACAAATAAAAATTTGTTTAAAAATTACCTAACTTATATTTTATTTGCGGCTTTTGAAAGTATGCAATTGACAGGTATCTAAATCCTACCCTAACTTTTACAAAGAGGTACGGTACATGTATTTTTAAAATGTTTTACTTTCTTATTTTAAAAACTTGACTAAATTATTTACAAATTTTACTACCTTTCAAACTATTTATTTTGGGGGAAAACGGTTGTACTTCAACGCCTTTTGATACCCAATGTTATATTTTTTTTAGTTTCAAATTAATTCTTTGGCAACGCTACCGTACATACATAGGTTATAAAAACACATATATTCACGCCAAGAGAGTATCGATGGCCAATATCAAGATTCCTTAGGATCTGCCTAGCTTCCTCCAAATTAAGTACTCTCTTCATATAAAAACGTAGGTTTCAGAGAGTTAACTTTTTTATATCTTTTTTTATCCCCATGTTAGCCTTTGCAGAATAGACCATCTGCCTTCCTGCCAGGCAACTCGTGAAAGGCAAGTACAGGCTTACCGTCACCAACACAATTGACATCCTACTAGGTGCTAGAGTATCGCAGCGACTCAACCGGATTGGTACCACCACCTTACCTATTCCTGCTGCCATAATGTCCGATGCTTGCCTTTGACGTGTTCCGGTTCAGAGGGTAAGGTAGCAGGTAAACTTACATTTGCTCGAGGCCTAACATCCCGGTAAGCCTCAGGTTGAGAACGTACCATTACTACCTTTGGTGTCTCTAAGCGGCGTGAATTTCTTATCTTCAGAAATCCGTCTGCTTGTTTTCCTTCCATTATCATAAAAAAATACATATCAAAACCATAAAATGGATCACAGAAAACATATAGAATCATACCGACGGTCATGTCGAATTTATAAGTTTACCAGATTTTGCTTAACTGCGGAACCCTAAAACGCGATTCCCAAGAAAACCCAATTCAGACCCGTTCCTAATTAGTCACAGCATCTTACTGGTCTCCGCTTTACAAAAAGCTGTGACATAACTGAGAAGGGGTTGCACCGATTACAGATTCAAGAGGCAGTCTCGTCCGCTCTTTACGCCGTCGTCTAATTAACATGAGCCACTCCACTCATTTTCAGCCTGTTTACTCTCTCTTAAGACGAAATTACGTTAAGAACCTTTATTGTCCCGAATAAAGATACAGATAAAGAAAACATTCCTTTGGGCTTTGATATTGTGAGCGTATCCACACAGACGCTTGCAGTTAAAGATGAAAAGACACGTAGAATTTTGTTTATTGGCTTAAATGTTTTTGGCAGCCTTAGTCTACGTTTATATAAGACTAAATATATGTTGCCATATTGGCACATGGTGATTGATAGGATATCTATATATTAATACGTGACGCCAAAATTTTAGACCCCTTTTTACGAAAATTGCGCGGACGCAGGAGCATAAAATTTGGCTTATAGTTTATGTGTACGTGAAGTGCAGAACGCCAACACTTCTTAATAATAATGCTTATGAAGTACAATAAATAAAACATTACCTACACTACCTTGCATTTGACACACACAAACAAATATATTGATGATAACGATAAAGGATCACAGATGGCACACTAAGTAGTTTGGAAACAAAGAAGTTGATCTTGAGAAATGAAGATGGCGTTCTAATCAAAAAGATATTAAATAAATATAATAATAACAATTAAAATGTATTATGGTGGTATGGACCAACGCTCGACTAGTTTTTTTTAAATACATGCATACATATTTCTACGCTAACTCCCTTGTGGATAGGCAGAGAGTATCGTATCTTTTTATGCTATAAGACAGCTAATCGTTATGGCTTGATTCTTTGGCTTTGAAAAGACACGTTGGTCTCTACCAGTCTTTGGTAGTATACGTTAATATGGCACTTAGCACATATTGCCAATTGGCGCATGGTGGTTTCCAGGATATTTTTTGATGTTATAAGGAGAAGTATATCCAATCGGTTTGACCCTTTGACGTAGCGCAGAGACGTTGGTTCCGTAGCGATTTGTATCGCTTTTATCAGAGTTAATGCTCAGAGGAACTATACAGACTAATACCGACTGCTGATTTCTGCATTATAGATGATTCTAATGTAGTTTTTTTAGTTTAAATATAATTATTTAGGTACCTTTTTTTATTAGTGCTTTTAAATCGTGAAAATCTTATCCTAAGCAAATCCTGGTGCTCTAAGTTTTCAGTAAAGTATTAATTACAAAATAATAGCTTAAGGTTCAGGAGCGAGAAAATGTGTGCCATTTTTCCTCAAATTGTAATATTATGCTGTTATGTGTTGATGACGACTTCCCCTTCAAATACAAATGATATTACTAACTTATTCATGAGCCATTCAAATTAGATTTGGGAGTTTTGTATCATAACAAGGACATTACTTTAAATTCTATGCATAAGACACATATTATATATTTAACTCTACTAAATGAGCGCTATTTCGCATTGATTAGGTACCAAATTTTTACTATTTAAATTAATAAAATTTTAAGATGAAGCCAATATTATTATTAACATCAACTTCGCGGAATTAAATATGCTAGTGGTCGCCCATTGGTCAAAATTCGACCATAATAATTTTTAATATCCTTTTAATAAGAACGCCATCTTCATTGATCTAGACCAACTACTTTGTTCCAAACTTTATGGATGTAGTGAGTGCGCCATCTGTGATCTTTTATCGTTATGATCAATAGGTATTTTTGTTTGTGTGTATGTGTGTGTGTGTGTGTGTGTGTCAAATGCGTTGTAGTATGTGTAATGTTTCATTTTTTGATTTAATGCATTCTACAAGCTTTAATATTACAAAAAAAATTGCATTCTGCACTTCTCCTACAGACAAACTATGTGTGCCAAATTTGATACTCCTCCGTCCTCGCAATTTCCAATGGTTAAAAGTTTCTGCTTCCCGTATTAATATAACGACACTAAAATGACCCAGTTTTTCCTTTGTAAGCCTATCCTGTTCTATTAATAAACATAGACAAAAGTAAAATTAACTTGATATTATAGTCGGTATCACAATGCAATAAAGACTATAACAATAAGTTGATTCTTGGAGTACTTCAATTCATGTTCAATAAAGAGACGGTTATAGTTTATGTCAAGTACGGGAAAAAATACTAATACTAATTGAAATCCAGAACTACGTTTTCCATTAAAAAATCAAAATGTTAGTACTAGCATTCTGTTAAAAATAAAACCTGATTTGTAACAAAATGATTTGGATCAAAAATATTTGAAACACGAGTCGCTTTTTTTAATTTTAAAAATAACTAATGTACCTACTAGAAAAGCGTAATTCTATTTTTAACAAGCTCATTAAAATCTTCGTATAGGTTATCAATCCCTGGTTTTTTCTAAGATTATTAAGTACATTACTCGACCAATAATAAATGGATTTTGATGGTTATTTTTTCAGAAAATAGTAATTTAAAGGTCCCATATCAATTTGATTTAAATCTCAAAAGCAGTTTTTGACTTATTTTACTATTCCTTTAAATCATATTTTTTGCGTAACTCGACGACGAGGTAGTGAAATTGCAGTAGGGTTTTTACAGTTTTACTTCGCTTAAATTATGCATTCAGGCATTACTTGATAATAAACGAAAATAAAATAAATCCAAAGAACTATAATTTCTATCGTTCAGTTTGTACATAGTCTGTTTGTTTGGGCATCATTCCGTTATTAATTCTGATAAGTTAGCTGAATCGATTATAATTATAATAAAGTCTAAAGTGTCTATAAACTTCCAATCTGTCTAATGTTATGTTAGTAAGTTCAATGTTTATCGAGGGTTTGCTATTTTTATCAGATGATATGTCTAGGAATAAAAAATGATATTTATACTTACTGTAAGTCAAGCGTTAAAAGTATAACAATAATACTTCTCAAATTTAAAAAAGGGATTTTAAAAATGTTGATTAACCCTGGTTTGCACTCAAAAGTTTTCTGGTTGCGTTTGGAAAAGACTATAGCAATCTCAATAACAAGACAATTTCACTAATAGACGGTGGGGTCATCACATCTCTGTTCGTCTATACAAAAAAACAAATTAATAAACAGTAAATTTCACAACCCTACTCTCTATTTAAAAATGCTATTTAAGGCGACGTGCTATCACTCCGTTACTTCCAAAAATAGAGAATGATATTACTAATTTATTCACAAGCCGTTGAAATTAAACTTGAACGTTTCGTTTTATGACAAGCACGTCATATTAAAATGTAAGTTTAGGATTTCGAGGCATATTATAGAGATTATACAGTTAAACAGTTGGCTCGATGCCACTTCGCTTTGGTTGTGGTTATACTATTTTAGTGGAATTGGCACCCATTTGTAGAGCTCGTAAAGGATTCGGTGAGAGCGACAGTATAACGTAATTTCGTACACGTGACTAGCATGTTAGTGGGTTTGATAAAATTAATAGCTGAAACCAATCATTTTTACTGGTAGCCTAGAGGGTATTAATATTATAGACTGAATGAGAAAATACTACACATTTTTCTTTATATTGCTCACCATTGACCGCAACTTGGACTTTTCGAATTCGTATTTTAAAAATGTATTCTTATTTTATATAAAGATATTTAAATAAAACAACAATTTTATTGTAATTAATTGCGAGTTTATACTTTACATAGTAAAAATTAGATCAATATTGTTTCTGTATTTTTTTTGTTATAAAAGTAGGTACAGTCAGTAGGTACATGAGAGTATCGACTGCCAAATCGTGACATTTGGTACTCGACCATACTAGTATTTATAATTACTTACAGAGTAGGTAAGTAACACTTGTTGTATTTTGTCACTACTAATTGTATTTTAAACTTAATTTTTTAATAATTAACTTAAATTTTAAATATTTTCAATAGCCCCCGACAAAATCAATTTATGTAATATAGCTCAGAACGATTAGTCAGCTTTTAAACAAAAAAATTGCATCATTACCGGGCCATTCAAAAGTTACAATACCACAGACAGACACACAGTACACAGACATGTGTACACTACAGTAGTACAATGTGTGTGTACACAGACATGTCAAACTTATAACACCTCTTTTTTTGTCGAGGGTTAAAACTTACAGAAATTTGTACTTTTAATTATTTAAATTTCTTGTTATTTGTCTATGAAATAAACACAAATCGTACTTCAATTTTAAAACTCGTATCTCAACAATCGCAAAGTTAATAAGCACTAGAGACACATAAAATTCATCGTCTGCTATAACCATATCATCAAGGGCTCTAAATTCAATATCGAAGCAAATACGATTCGATATCGAAGTGTTTTTATTTAGCTTTTTATTGCCAGGATTTGAGATCGAGTCGAGTCAACGATTATGGTTAGATTTCCTTTCACGTATAATCGACTTCATTACCAGGGGAAAATAAATTTGAATATATTTAAAGATTTGCTTGTGAGTTTTTTAGGTTTTGTACATATTATTTCTGTGGTCTAGCGGTTGAGTTGTTGGACTTGACTGCCTGAGGTCCCGGGTTCTAATCCCGGGTCGGGCCACAAAAAGAAAATTGGGTTGCTCGGGATTAGACATGTGTCCGTTTGGCGATAGGCTTGCCACCTATCACATTGTGGTACTTAGTGTCTTCGGCTAGTCGTGGATGCCTGGTTGTGACTCTGCCTACCTATTGTTATTATTATTTTTTATGATAATGGAAGGCAAACAAGCAGACGGATTTTTTGATGGTAAGAAATTCACGCCACCTAGAGATACCAAATAGGAGTGTGTAATATAGGGTTTTTAAGATATCGAATCGAAACTATATATTGATATCGGGTATCGGATTCCGAAACTATATATTTTCTGAAACTATATATTGGTGAAT
>NJDD01001714.1:107416-139421 GCA_002245505.1 Calephelis nemesis | reverse complement strand
AGAGTGGGATTAAGTCTATAAATTTGGTATGTTTGTATGAAAAGATGAATAAGTCGCTAGGCAGGTCCGTACTCTGTAGCAATCAAAACACTTGACACTCGATACTCTCTGCTTACCCCGCGAGGTACTTGGCTTGAAGATTTTTATGTATGTAATTTTATTAGCTACCATATGCTCCAAACTTGAACTCGACATTTGCAAACACTGACTTAAAAGCCTTTGAAATAATAGGTACAGTAAAGATATTCAGCTATTTTACTTATCTTCTGAAGCAAATGCTATTTTTCCGAAATTATTTTCTATTTCCTTTAAATCGCTTATTACAATGGCTTAGAAGTAGCTTCGGTTTTAAATCGAAATTTTAAAATGAGCAAGGTACAGTTTTGCAGTGTTTTGTTCGAATTCTTACACTTTATCTACTACCATACTTTTTCAGTACTTGTCTTCGTCGTAATTCGTACTGGAGGGAAAGTAATAGTATTATAATATATTAGTAGTAGAGTAGTTTAGTAGGTCTTCTATTGACCTACTGGGGAAGCCATCCATTCTCATTTTTCTGTTTTCCAACATTTTCAGTTTTTGATGTCTGTAGGTGACGGTTGCTTTTAACTATCAGGTGTACCACATGCTGTGCCAAAACATTTTTTTCTTCTTTATGTTATGAGTGGACTAGTTGCACCTTTTCAATATTTTAGTATCAAAAATGCTTTTCCTCAAACAACTTGTGCCACCAAAGTTGAATCTTAACGTAAGTGTAAGTCAGGTCTCAAATTACGCATTTTTCATTATAATCTAAGATACGATCATTTATTTACAATCCTAAGTATTTCTATTTAATTTCTTAATAAATTACTAATTTCAGCTTATAAAATCTAAAATTCTAAATTTTTTGCTCATGTTATTGTAAGCAATAAAGTGTGTTTAAATTCAAAGCATACGATTTTAAGTAAAAGTAATATCACGTGTTTCAACTTACACCATATACCTAACAAGAAATCTTTTAACACTCGTTCTTACATACTGAGTGTGCCTAATCTTAATGCCTAGCCATTACTCGTTGGTCGAGTGGCTAGCGTACACGCCTAACTACACCGATCAACCGCGAGGCTCGGGTTCGATTCCCGACGGGGGCAGGCATTTGTGTGATGAACATTTAGATGTCTGCATTTCCGGGTCTGGGTGTTTATTAAATTTATTCTGGTATCTATTTAAGTATTTCTATGTATTAGTATCGTTGACTAATACCCATAACACAAGCATATAATTTGCTTACTTTGGGGTTAGATTCAATTTGTGTAATTTGTCCAGGGATATTTATTTATTTATTTATTTATTATTAAGTTACGATTTCAATTTTCTCTTGACTAAATGTATTTATTGTAATGACAAAAAAATAGTCGTCGTTGACCAAGAATATAGAGTATGCATGATATTAGAGTTTGCAAAAATAATGTATTATTAAATAAGTGAAGTTTATTTCAAGTTACTAAAAAAATACATTTTGGCGATACAAACTGTAAAGCTAACACTAAATCTTTTAAATAACTACAATATGTAATCTACAATAGCTATGTCTGAAATTTGAGAACTTATCATAAGTTGGTGAATTGACTAGTAGTACAATTTACCCATATTTAGTATTTTGGTATAAGTGGCTATAGTACCTACTATGTATAACAAAACTTTTGAAATGTGAGCTTTCGTTTTAATGTGCTAATTTATAAGTTCAATTGAGTTTAAATGTTTTAATTGCTATTAAATAATATTATACAGACTGACTGGTGAGATACCTTCAATACTTATGGAGAATACTCGGTACTCGATTCTCGTTAACTTAATATAAAAAAAATAGAAGCTTAATTTTTTATCGAAATATCTCTAAAAATAAGTGAAATTTGGATATTATACTCCGTCACGTGCGGCGCGGCACACGACACGCCGCCGCCACCCCCGCCCTCCATCCCGCTACCGCGGTGTCCGCGCGATGTCCAATTATTCCGCAGTTAAATACTGGACTCACTGTGTACTGTGTACGAAGTTTACTAAGAAGTTATTTAATATTCCGTTTTTATGTTATTTTATTTCATGATATATGTGCGCATACTATCACGTCCTCAAATATTGAAGGTATCTCACCAGACATCCTGTATAAGTTACCTTAACGCCATTAGGTTTTAAAATTTATTATACTATGTATACTATGTATGTATGTACTATAATATATCTCCCTTTGACCTTTATTTACTTTGTAAGCGAGAAAGATAATCGATCGCAGAAAGCAATTGTAACATCTATGGTGTCAATAAACCATGGTTGCCTTTTACCATCAGAAAACCCGAATGCTTATCCGTTGACGTATCACTTAAAAACTATACAAATATGTACTTGAAAATTTTTACTTATTTGAATTTGCGTTTAATGTCTCAAGATTTTTTTCAACATTTTACCGATATTTTCTTAATGGTGGTTGTTTTCTAATAAAATTAAAATTCCGTGAAATTTAAGACCGACCTTGGTTTAAAATTAATAATTTACATAAAATAATATTTTTATGAATAAATGACAGCTATACCATGGTCACCTCTCGGACTATATCAACCAATCATCAGCGGTCAAGTAAATTGGGGTCTAAAAAGCGGTCCATCAAAATAGGTATAATTACACCGTCTTAGTGACCGACACGCTGTTAAATTTTCACAAAATTACCACCACAAAAACCAAATATTTGGAAACGCGGACGCCAAAAGCTGCCGATAACGAAGCAGTTTCTTATACGCTTAGCTTGGTTCGCCTCTTGGTTTATTTGCTATATTGCCATTCAAGAAAAATGCATTTTGATCTAAGGTTATCTAAAGTAGAGTTTAGAAGTTTATTAATCACTTTATAGAAAGAGAAAAGCCGCGAAAATTGTAGAAAAAATGTATAAAACAATAATTTATTTTTTCATAAAAACTGTTACAGCTGCCATGTCAAGCCATACGAAGTTCGCTGGTTCAGCTAGTATGTTCATAAAAGTATGAAAATTAGGTTAACAAAATTTTTAATCAAGTTGTAGCTTTTTAGCATTTGACCTTTTAGTATCTTTTTTTTACTTCACTGCGTTGTTTTCGTCTATATTTCATGTTTTTTTTAGATTTTCGTAGTTTGGAGACGTATTTACAAAACACGGCATATAATCATAGATTTTCTATTAATGATTGAATATCTTAACAGTAGTAGGTACTATTTAAATTATGCACTTCGGCTATATTCGTCAAGCTTCGGAAATCCGAATGTATTTTAAAGATATCTATATAGAGTTGCTATGACATAATTAATCATTTCACTTAAATTTAAATTAGGTCAGCCAATTTAAAAATAAAAGTATAAGTGTAAAAAGTGTAAAGCCGAAGCGCATATTTTAATAGTAGTAGGTACCATAGATTGTTCATGGTATTGAAAAAATCTAGGTAGTAACAGATACACGCCTGACCTAGCAAATCCTCTGTCACAGATACTATGCATTGTCCGACGTACGCCACCTAACCCACTATTCAAGCCGAATCATGACAATGGTGAACACTGACGTTGTAGCAGCGGGAGAGTTAAAGCTATTGCGATGATCGAGTCGCAGGACTACCACTAGAGGCCCCAAAATGGCAAAAGAAACATTGTGTCGTTTCTCAGATAATATCAGGGTTGAAGTATTACTTTTTCTTTTATTTATGATATTGGAAGGCAGACGGATTTCCTGAAAATTTTTACTAATTTGAATTTGCGTTTAATGTCTCAAGATTTTTTGCAACATTTTACCGATATTTTCTTAATGGTGGTTGTTTTCTAATAAAATTAAAATTCAGTGAAATTTAAGACCGACCTTGATTTAAAATTAATAATTTACATAAAATTAATTTTTTTTAATAAATGATAGATGTAATTCTGCTGAAGAAGCTGGAGAAATTCACGCCGCCTAGAGACACCAAAGGTAGTAATGGTGTGTTGCCAACCTGATGCCGAGATGTTAAGCCTCGAGCATATAAGTTTACCGGCTACCTTGCCCTTCGAACCGGAACACGTCAAGACGTTAAAACTATTACATTCTTTGACAAGCCTCTAACAGCTGCAATATTATTTCAACGTGTACTTGTTTTTTTGGCAATATGTAGGCTGTGTAAGCAATGATTACTGGAATACATTATGACGGATTAACGCCTTAGTCAAATGTGTATTGCTGTCCAAACTAATGTGTATGTTCTAGCTTGATTAGAATCCTGACAAATTATGACATCTCGCTTGTATGTTTTTATGGTTGTATCTAAGAACGCTAGATATACCTATGATTAATAGACTTCTTTTTTTATGTTATAGGAAGGCAAACAAGCAGACGGATTCCCTGATGGTAAAAAATACATGCCGCCTAGAGACACCAAAGATGGTAATGGTGCGTTGCCAACCTGAGGTCAGGATGTTAAGTCTCGAGCAAAAGTAAGTTTACCGGCTGCCTTACCCTCCGAACCGGAACACGTCATGACGTTATGGCGGCAGGAATAGGTAAGGCGGTGGTACCAATCCGAGCGAGCCGCTGCGAAACTCTACCACCAAGTCAGATGTCACGGTGTTAGTGATGGTAAGCCTATGCTCGCCTTTTACGAGCTGCCTGGCAAGAAAGGCAGATGGCCTATTCTGCAAAGGAGTCCGGACCAACACGGGGAACGGGGGGAAGACTGTACTACGGTTGAAACATGGTACCTATTCAACAATCTTTAAAACATTAAAACTTAAGGGAGAAAATTAACATAATTTCAAGCTACATTTGCAGCTGGACAAATCACTTATAAAAATAATACATTTTCGTTTTTTTACTTGAACTTGCCCACGTACTTTTTTTATATATAATATTGGAAGTCAAACAAACGGGCGGATTTCCTGAGAGTAAGAAATTCGCGCCGCCTAGAGACACCAAATGTAGTAACGGTGTTGCCAACCTGAGACCGGGATGTTATGCCTCGAGCAAAAGTGAGTTTTTCGGCTACTCTATCCTCCGAAAGGAACACGTCAACAGCAAGTGCTGACGTTATGGCGATAGGAATAGATAAGGCGGTGGTACCAACGCGGGCGAGTCGCTGCGAAACTCTACTACCTTGTTAGATGTCATTAAGTCTGTGCTCGTCTTTTACGAGCTGCCTGGCAGGAAGGCAGATGGTCTATTCTGCAAAGGAGCCCGGACCAACACAGCATATTTTGTGATTTAATTACGAGTAGTTTCAGTATTAGGTATTTAGCTATGCGGTAACATTAGCTATATTTAACCTACATGGAGATAATAAGTTGAAGAGTACTTCAGTCTCCTATCTTCACACATTAAAAAAAATTGCATAAAACCACTCCGTTGCGGTGTGGAAGAAAGAAAAAACAAAGAAACACAGTCAATTGTAATATTAATATGGAGTAGTGTAGTATGTAGGCATTTACATAAGCATGCCATGTTCTTGATTTTTTTTTGCAATACATATCATCTGTTTAATTAAGTATGGTTAATTAAGTAAGATAACCTTTTCAGTTAAGTAATTTTAATTTATATTATTAATCTTATCCAAACTTACTAACATTTTTCAAAAACTTATTGTCACCTAATGAAACAATCGATAAATAAAACAATACTTAATTCAAAAAAATGATAAAAAAAACAGTAGCATTTTTACACTTTCATTGATTTGCATTTTAAGATTAAATAATAATATTCCAAAAACCTTTGTATCTAAAACGGCGTTTGTAAATGGAATGCAAAAATATTTGGCGCGTTTTGACCGACATTTTTGTCGAACAGAGAAATGTCAGTTTTGTTTAAATTTCGAAAATTAATAACGGTCGGTCGCCGCCACATTTTTGTCCGTCCCGCGCTTAATTACAAATATTTTCTAACTTTTTCTCAAACACGCGACAGGAACAATATAAATATTTTCATTTAGAAATCGAATTCTTGTTTTTATTGTATTTGTGTGAAACACGGTGTACGCCAGAGATGTTTAACTGTATAGATGGGACTTTTCTAAGTGAATTTTCTTTTTTACAAACATTGTGAACATCGATGACATGGTAGATGGCATCCGTCCTCGGAGTCGGTGTGATAATGAAATAGTTTATGTATAATAATTAAGAGTTTTTAAAATTTAATTATAATTCATGTATTAATCACAAAATTAAAAATCAACAACCCCAATAAAACCTGCGTGCAGTGTTACTGAGAACCATTTAGGTTGTCAGAAAAAGAAACAAGAACGACACAAAACATTTCCTACAACAAATACTAGTTTAAATAGAATCTGACAACTAACACGTCCACTTAGTTTAAGTTGTAGTAAGTTATTTATTAAACGCACAACTTTTATTTCTTTAATAAAAAAACTGAATAAAATGATAAAAACCAAGACAATTATAAAAATCAAACGGAATTACGGAAAAATGCGGGTATTGATTATAATATTGGAACCAATACCCCGTGTTGGTCCGGGCTCCTTTGTAGAATAGACCATCTGCCTTCCTTGCCAGGCAGCTCGCAAAAGGCAAGCAAAGGCTTACCGTCACTAACACCGTGAATTCTGACTAGGTGGTAGAGTTTAGCAGCGACTCGCCCGGATTGGTACCACCGCCTTACCTATTCCTGCTGCCACAACATGACGTGTTCCGGTTCGGAGGGTAAGGTAGCTGGTAAACTTACTTTTACTCGAGGCCTAACATCCCGGCCCCAGCTTGGCAACGCACCATTACCACCTTTGGTGTCTCTAGGCGGCGTGAATTTCTTACCATCAGGAAATCCGTCTACTTGTTTGCCTTCCAATATCATTAAAAAAATTAAAAATACTGATGCTGTTCTTTTGAAATTTTTAAATGAAACATACATTCATATATTGCTAAACCCATAACGTTCCTTTGAAAATACTTGAGTAGGTATATAATAATAAAATACAAGCAGCTGAAAATGACGTCTCGCAAACTATTTTTGGATAAAAAAATCCATTCACATGTACTTTCTTGCTACTGTAATAGTATAATCTGTCATCTCATAGAAAATAATGTTTTATTGTTGATTTTTTACTGTTGCAAGGCAGAAACGTGACACCGCAGTTTTGTCAAAATATTACCTTGTGTCGAACACCTTTTTTCACAAATTATCCCTTTTCCCAACTCCATTGCGCGGAAGGGTTAAGAGTTACCTGATATTTTGTGATCAAAGATAAAATTGTAATAATATAGTTTTACTTTGCTACATTTGGATATTATTAACTGTGTTTTTGTAGAAACATATTTTAGTAAGCAGAAAGATGTTCTAATAGTTACTAGTTAGGTGTGCAAGTCGCCTAAAGATACCCATGATTTTAGTTATGGTGCGTTGTCATCATGAGTTTGACGACAATGATACTAAATTCATTTCATCGTTTTGCTCCTTAGCTCCTTCAAAGAATATAGAATATAGAGAACTTACTACTTGGTAGAACTTCGCAGCGACTCGTCCGGATTTGTACCACCGCCTTACCTATTCCTGCCGCCATAACGTCAACGCTTGCAATTGATATGTTCCAGTTCGGAGGGTAAGGTAGCCGGTAAACTTACTTTTACCCTAGGCCTAAGATACCGACCTCAGTTTGGCAATGCACCATTACCACTTTTGATGTCTTTAGACGGCGTGAATTTCTTAGCAGCAGGAAATACGTCTTCTTCCATTGTCAACAAAATACCAAGCAAGAGATGTTTGTTAACTTTTCTACTAACACCGTGTTTAAGAGGTGTCCTACGATGACTCGTTCGGATCGTATAGCTAGCATATTTATTCCTGCCAACATAACGTCAGAGCTTATCACTTTCCTGTTCCGTTTGTAGGATTGGGTAACGGTTTTCTAAACTAAGTAAACGATTTCAAATAGCAAGAGCAGGTTATAAAAATAACGTAATAACAGCAACACTTACCATACACATAACAAAATCAGCATTAAAAAGTGTATAAATCAAGCAAACTCCTCCACTCAACATTGCCATACCTATACTTACAATCTCTGCAGAATATTAATATCGAATTATTACATAAAAAAGTAGTTTTAAAACTCATACTAAGAACAAAAAGTATCATCTAAACGATGTGAATAACAAAAGAGAAAAAAATGGAATCTTGAAAGTCTACAGTTTATTTAAATTTTCTTCCTTTTCAACAAAATTTAAACAATGGCGAAACCCAAAAATTGTAAAGCCATAAATAAAACTCCGTTACTTTACATTCGTTAATCCATATTTCGAATTTTAGAATGCGCGTCTTCCATTTTTGAACTGTTTCTTATTTCAAAAGAACTAAATTCTTATTCCGGCTGCGTCGCGTTCTAAATATAAAAACTCTTTTTTGTCAAATATGGAAGGGTTAAGTTAAAAACATTCTATTTTCGAATTGTTAAAAAGTCTACATTGTATGGAATACGTCAAAACTCTGAAACTAGTGTAGTATACGATATGTTTTCAGATAAAGATAATAAATAAAAATTATTGTTTGATGACTTGTGGATCAATTGGTATTGGATAAGTGCCAGTTTGGCTATAGGTTTCCCTTGTCGTTCATCTGCCTACCTCTTCGGGAATATAGGCGTAGAGACATTAATAGACCAAAGTAATAATTTCACTTTCACGAAACATTACAACGACGGTTAATGGATCTTGGCTAGAATAATCACTGTCGTTTAAAGAAACGCGTAAAACCACCCGACTACTTAAAAATTAAAAAAGACGGGTTGCACTCCGGGAGGGCCAGCAGAAGTGAAAACTTGAATATTAATGTTGTGTATTTTTGATATTTTGAAATGGTTATAGAATAATTTTACTCGAATTGCTTTAATTATCAGTATGAAAGTACTATCACTTATGTGGTATAATACAATAGTCTTGTGCCTAATCAGACATTTTTGGGTTCGCATTGTAATCGTACAATCCGTAAAATATACTAGGACACCTTATTAGTACTATTAGAATTCTGTGCTAAACCATGAAACTTCAGTACGCTACCTACCTACTAGTACGGCCATTTACCTCAGCCAGTTAAAATAGTTATTACCTACTTATGAAATAAAATATGATGAAATATTTATTTTTTCAAACTTAATTCACGTACATGGAGTTTCTAATTTAATAGGTGCAGTTGATTTGACTCATTTCCTGAATCAGTTTTCTTTTCAAAAATTATGATATGCAAACATTCAGAAGGCACAGTATACTCTTTTTTAATAGTTGGCATACATAAATAATTGTACACTGTCTAATATGTCCAAGGGCAAAGGAAACAACATTCCATCAGGTGGCACGTTGACTTTTCTGGCGGTTCGTCATATTAAAAAAGTATTGCAATTGTTATCGGAATGTCGAACTGCTGTTATTTTTAACATAAAAATATTGGAGAAGAGATTTGCTATTCTAACAATGTCATTGTATTAAGATAATAATATTTAATTTAAAGTTATCTAATATATTCGATAACTTTAATTTATCTTAACCTTCTTTAACTTAATTTAACTACTATCTTTACTACCTTTAATATATTCGATTTTGTTTTGTTGTCGACATTAAAGAAACCTGAAATGCATTAAAATACTTGTGAATTGCGTATAAAAACATACTTGCGAAGATGAAAATTATAAGCTTCGATATTTTTGTTTTATCTTCTTGTCGTCCATATTCTACGAAAACATTATTCCTTTTTCAAATGATACGAAAGACACAGGAAGCATGAGTTTTTTGTCACTTCCACATCTCACCCGGGCTGATTCAAATTTGTTATCACTGTTGCTCATATGGAAATACAAGACGTGTGAGCGAGATAAAAGCCTCGTCAAGCTCAGGTGTGTTGACAATAACAGATGTTTGGAGGATGGCGGGGAGAATATTACACAATTATGCTTCTATTTAATTATTTTTTCTCGGTTGTTATTTAGGATTTGTGGTGGGCGTCAGTTAGTCAGCGTTCGTGGAAGACAATTGGACTTTTTTCTACACGTCATGTTTGCTGAGTCGTTCCGTTACTTGTTTTCTCTGTTTGTAATTAGGTGTGACTTTTATTTTTTAATTCGTGTAGGCGACGATCTAACTTTCAAGTTTATTATAATTAACAACAACCATGAGATTCTTAATTTTGTTTTAAATGGAGTTTTAAATGTAGTCTGTTTTTTACATCGGAACTTTTTAATAAATGAACAATTTTGATTTTTCCTATTTGAAGGTGCTTTTTACACAGACTCATTTCAGTTTTAAAAATATCTGTAACTTAATTGTGTTCTCTTTCGGAATTATTCTGGTTATTTATGACCCATGCTCTTGCAACAAAAAATTTCTTTCCTTTTTTGAATTCGGGAAAAATTGAAGTTGGTTTGTAGTTTATTAAATTTTCTGTTCTGTGTCTGATCTACCTAAGTAAGTATCTGGGAACAATTTGCCACAGCTTGACCTAATATGTATAATCACTTTCCCTATTTATTTATTTCTTTAAAATTGGTGCAAGCTAGTGTAAAAAGATGAAACTAATGCTACGTGGCATTGGTGGTAATTCTGCTGTATGTAAACTAAACTTATTTTAGATGCAAGCTATCTTTTTCAAATGAAACAAAAACAGAAGAGATGGAACAGGTCAAATCAGTCCGAACATGTCAAATTGTGATGTTTTTAAGCGAAGTTTTACGAGTGATCGATTAAACGTCTGTAGAAATGACGTGTACGGTCTGATTTGACAGCACTAAAAGTGTTTTGTCTCTTTCTGTTACTTTCGTTGAAAGAAGACAGCGATAACTTAAAATTAGTTTAGTGAGTGCGCAACAAAATTACCACCATTATCTATTATTAAAATTTTAGTCAAACTAACTGTGTTAAAAGGATACTCAGATGTGTAAAGAAATTAAGTTACCTACTAATTTTAGCAAATACTAACATTAGCAAATACGTACAGCTATACGTAAGTACATATTAAATTCATATCAATAAATAAAAATGTAAAGCATCATATTATTGTATGAA
This sequence comes from Calephelis nemesis, assembly GCA_002245505.1. Classification (NCBI taxonomy): domain Eukaryota; kingdom Metazoa; phylum Arthropoda; class Insecta; order Lepidoptera; family Riodinidae; genus Calephelis; species Calephelis nemesis. Next base: position 128,405 of record NJDD01001714.1, on the reverse strand, counting down.
GATATGATTCCTATAAATAAATACGAAAGTCTGTCTCTCTTCCTGTTATGCTTTCACGACTAAACCGCTTCACCGATTTTGATGATGATTGATACGTAGGTATGAGTCTAGTTAAAGCAAGACAATTTGCGGTATCCAGTACCTACCTATTCTAGATATATCTTTTCCACTTTTCTCGTATATATATCTTATATATCGCCTAGCCTATAAACCACATAAATAAAACTGTCACTTTGGTGGCATTGCCGACAGTAATTTTGATTCGGTGTCAAATAGGTTATTCCATAAACTTACCCAAAAGGTTTTACATCCAAGCCCAAAATTGGCAACGCATTTATTTCTAATAATTTTAATTGATTTCTAAAGTCGTTAATTTCTTGATTTTTAGTTCCGTAGTCGTTAATTTCTAGATAGTTAGTATTTCCTGTTTTAATCTGTTTAAATATGGGCACATAACTATTTATTCGCAGAAGGGTAATAACTAGACTAAACACAAAACATATAGAAGAAAGCTCGTATCAAATAATTCAAATCTTGCGTCAACGTTCAAAACTTTAAAAAACTAAACGAAAATAAATTCTAAAGTTTCATATAACAAAGCACCGCAACACAATATCTCATTTCAAAACGAATCAATGAGAAAAAAGGTCGAAATGACCCAAAAATCCCCTAACAAAAGGGTTAGCGAGCGAGACAGAAAAAATCAACACAGGGTTAAAAAGAGACGGTTTTTAACCCTTTAACCGCACCTGGACGATTTTATACTAAGGTTTTTGTGTAAATTTTAAAAGTGCAAAATTTCGTATTGTTTGGGGTCAATATTGATTTTTTGGGAGCAAATAGACTTTACACAATAGAAGTTCGTTATCTACTTCAAATGCGATCATTAGAGGAAGCTATGAGATATATCTTATTCTGTTTTTGTCCCAAACCGTAATTTATAGGTTAACAAACAAACAATAAAAATCTTGTAGAATAGGGTTAGATACCAGGATGTCTCGACCTTACCTAATAATTTATTGTTAGTGTTCTGCTACTCCGTCGCCGCCGGTCTCGACGAAGAATATCTCCCTTGCGCCCGGCGCCTAACGCTGAGTGACGAGCTGCCACTGTTCCTCCATCAACTCCACCCAGTAACCAGAATGCAGTACCAAGTCAAGGTATGGTCTCCCGAGAGACAGCCCTTGTTACTGACGTTGTAGGGAACAGTCCAATCCTTTTAAATAATGATGTCTCGGGCTGAGCACTCTACTCGGCCCACAAAGTGAAGTCGTGAAAACCGCGAGGTTGGCAACACATTAGTCATTAAAAAAATTCAAAACCTTACCCGAGTTGGTACCTCGTCTTAACTATTTCTGTCATTACAGCATCACTGTTTGCCTTTGTCGTATTTCTTGCTATAGGTCTTGCACACGTAATCTGAAATTCCGCCCTTAGATAATAGGTATCACCAGTCACATTTGTGGTGTCTGTAGGTAGCAGTTACCTCGTACCATCGGTAGAGCTGACACAATAATTTGCTATCTTATGAATTGAAAGATTGTATAAATAAGGCAAGAAACAGGCATACTCCTTCCACAGACAATACGTGTTATAGTTTGCTGTCATGTGTCCTTGTGTGCTAGCCTACCCTACGAACCGGAACACAACAAAGTCAATCACTGTCATTATGGAGTTCTTGTTTGTCGAGATCCATTTAATCTATTGGTTATAACTTACGAGTCGTTACACTGAGAGACTGAATTTACATAAAAGACCTGGATAAACTCCTGGAACAAATAACTTTACAGGATACTAATTTATTTATTAATAAACATAAATAGACAAATTGTGTCTAAACCCAAAGTAAGCATATTAGGTATATATTTGTATTACGGCTATTGGTTAACAATACTAATACATAGAAATACTTAAAAAGATACCAAAATAAACTTAATATACACACAAAGACCCAGATGTGCACACATCTAAGTGCTTCTTACACAAATGCGTTCCCCCGTCAAGAATCGAATCAGAGCCTCTCGATTGGTCGTTGGAGATTGGCGGGTACACTACCCCCTCGACCACAAGTGGAATAAAAGCTTAGTAATCCAGTAACCCAAATAAGTCTGTTTAACTAGAGCAGTTAGTGAGACTATATAGAGTCTTGCAACGTCTTTCTCGTATTGCTACTAACTTGCCTATACTTACAGCTATAACTTTGGTGCTCCTTAAGATAGTGTTCCGATGTGCAGAAATAACTGTTACACTAACACAAGATCCTTGACATGCCAGCCTCAGGGTGGAAAGGCCTGTTCACTTCAAGTATATTTTATTTTATTTATTAAAAAAAAAGTATCTATACGCCAATATTCTCGATATGTCCTGGTTGTATCTCTTCCTATTCAGAAGTAGGCAGAGGCACAACCAGGAAACCCAAGACTAGCCGAAGACATTAAGTCCGACAATGTCCTACAATGTGGCAAATCAATCGTCAGTCCTATCCAATTCCAGGCAACGTTACCTTTTGTTAAAAAATTAAAAGTACACATTTTCTATATTTTCTTGCCGAGGTTCGAACCTGGGACCTTAAGAGGTCAAGTCCTACGCCGGACAACTAGACCACAGAGGCGTAAGTTAATAAGCAGATAAAGAAATACATTATCCAATAGCTTTTAAATTTCACTATTTGTAACAAGTTATTATTCCTCTTTTTGATCCGTACTGCTTTGTAGAATAGACCATCTGCTTTCCTGCCCAGCAGCTCCTAAAAGGTGAGCATAGTCCTACCTTGTCTAACTAGGTGGTAGAGTTTCAAAGCGACTCGCCCCGATTGGTACCACTAGAAAACTGGTGGTACGAAATACACGCCGCCTATAGACACCAAAGGTGGTAGTGGTACATTGCCAACCTGACGCCGGAATGTGAGGCTTCGCGCTAAAATAAGTTTACCTGCTGTTCAACCCTTAAACCGAAACACGGTAACCGGAAGCACTGACGTTATGGTGAAAGGAAAAAGCCAAGCGGTGTTACCAATCATGGTAAGCCCCTGTGAAATACTTACTAGTTAGAGGTAATGGTGTAAATGACGGTAAGCCTATGCTCGCCCTTTACGAGCTTCCTCTCTGTTCTGTCAATTAGGAAGATAGTCTATTCTTCAAAGGCGCTCGGACCAACACAGGGAACCTATATCTATTCTATTCTTTTAAAAATCGAATAAAAGCCCGTTTGCCCAAGTACTTACACCTATTGTCCTCTTGTTACTGGAACACGACTATGGCTAACACTTTCTTTACGATAGCGGTGTCTATCCAAGATAACGACAACCCTTCTTTAAAAGGGGTTACTAATAATGATCTGATGACAGCCTTTTGTCTCTCTTTTATCTTCTAGACATCTATCTGTTCGTTTACTTTTTTATCACGTAATAAAATACCATATATTAAAAATTATTCTATTGTCATTTTGATTGTAAAAGGGTAGCGTATAAATGAAAAACATACCCCTAAAATCGTTTTGAATAGCCCTGTTAAACAGGAAATATTTTGAATAAAAAAGTAAATGGAGTTTACAGTAGATGTACCTCATTGTACTTTTCCTAAACGCAACAATGTTAGTGCTCGGCATTGATATGTTCCGGTTGGAGATTGGGGTAACCTATGCTTTGATAATTGAAAAATATGATTTTCTTTAATAATACAAATTCATATTTACAGATTTCTACGAATTCTAAAGGAAAGTAAAAAATTCGCCGTAGACAGGATTTGAACATGTACCCTTTCGTCTCAAGCCAACGAATGTTCTAACCATTTGAGAAACTGAGGATTCAAATTAAATTTCTTTGATTCTTTTATATAGAGTATAAGTTCAAATGGCTACTGTCTGGGTCCACTTTTTTATTAAAAAATGGTAGAAATTTAACCCAAGCACAGGGCAAATGTTAAAATAAAAATACTAGAGATTATCCAAAATTATAGTAGAGAATTAAATCACATTAATTGTTTTTTAAAGTCAAATCGATGGTATATCGCCTCTGTGGTCTAGCGGTTCAGTTGTTGGACTTGACTGCTTGAGGTCCCGGGTTCGAATCCCGGGTCGGGTAACAAAAAGAAAATTGGGTTTTTCCAATTTTCTAACAAAAAAAATGTTGCTCGGGATTGGAAATGTGCCCGGTTGGCGATAGGCTTGCCACCTATCATATTGTGGGACTTAGTGTCTACGGCTAGTCGTGGGTGCCCTGGTTGTGCCTCTGCCTTTTCGGGGATACGGGCGTGAAGATACATTTTTTTTAATCGATAGTGAGAAATGTTAAGTTTCTTTCATAAGGTTATGACCACTTCGACTACAAAACTTGTACACGACAATTGATTTGGCATTCAATAATAAAAAAATATAGATATGCTCGCTCCTGACTAAGTATCAAAAGAGGAAGAACCAAGACGAGGATACAACAATCCACGTGTACTAGTCCGCTTCCAAAATCCAAAGAAACTGCAAATGGCCAAAGGGCTAAGCTTTAATTATTAAACAAAGTACGGCAGATATAAAAACCCCGCAAATGATATACAAAAGGTTGGTACACAAAGGAACAAAGAGGCGCATGCGCGGGCTGGAGCGTCCCGTAAACGATAAAAATTATAAATTAAAACGTCTCAATGCGAAACGAACGAGCGAATAGCCACGTAATGCAAAAAAAAATTACGTTTACTTAGCGAACGACTTTACATTAAGAAGGTATTTCGGATTCTATATTGCTATTGCCATTGATCTAATTTGTCGTTACATTTTCAACAACTTAACATATTGAATCTCTTTTGTATTTGTTTTTGGAAAAATAGTCGCTGGTGATATTGAAACAAATTTATAGTAAACTAGTGTACACTCGTAAGAAGTGAAGAAGTGAAACTTCTTTATGACGTTATTTTTCAAAAAATAATTTACTATATGCAACTTTACAGAAATTGGTCAAATAAAGTTTATTGCCAATCCCTACTCCGCTGGAGAAAGTATACTGCGAATCACGCGTGGTAGGGATAAGAACAACTATGGCGCGTAACGGAAAACTGTGAGGCGTAACGAAAAAATGTTACACTAAATTTTTTTCCAACCCCGATAAAGAAGTTTCACTTCAAAATTAGTACGAGGTTTTGGTGCCACCGTGAATGAATATGATCGTAATTTTTTCACAACTATTGAATTTAGTGTAAATTATGAGTAAAATTAGTTAATTTAGGTGGGAATTAGTTTAATTGTGTTCAGTGAAAGTGCACAAATGAAATAATCATGAAGAAATTAGTGTATAGAGAATTTCCTCGCTGCCGCCAAATCTCCCAAAGTGAGCTTGTGTAAAGTAACCACCGGTTTACCTTGAGTAAAACGGTGGTTTAAAATCCTGACGTGACTTTGTAAATAGTTACTGTATAAGAATAATTAATACGGAAGACATGTGACTAATTACTGTATAAGAATTAATTAATACGAAGACGTGGCAGCATGGCCTAAAGGTCTTAGCCGGCCCCAGAAAGGGGCAAATTAACTTAAAAAAAATTAATATGATTGAAAACCAACTATTTTACAATACCCATAACGATAAACCGATGAAACAGATAATATTTAAAGGTGGACAATTACTATACTTTAACTGATGTTCCCCAAAGGCATGATGTTGAAAAATACATAGCCTAAATACAAATGAAGCTTAGTGTTTGTTTATTATGTTTTGGCTACGAAATACGAATACCGGTCACAATCATTCAAACCTGTTAATATTATGACTTTATTTATTTGTTAATTAATAACCCAACATCTAAAAATAGCTTAAGTGAACTTTACAAATTTAATGAAAATACTGTAAAAAATAAAAAAAAATAACACATAGCTGACCCGGTAAACAATTTTTGCTATTGATATTAAGTACATAGCGGTATAAAATATACTTAACGTCCTTTTTTCATATTTACCACATATTAATAAAAAAATATACGTAAAACCTGTCTAGCTTACGAATTATTTTTGGTATACATAATCGGTATCTATGTTTCGAGCTACACTATCGAAGTAAAAACGACGGGCCCTTTAAGTAACATTGTGGAAAAAAGCGCAAAAGTAAGACAATCAAATGAGCGACGCACAAAAACTTGTATAAAACGAGAGACAAAAAGCATATGGCGAATTGTTTTTAATTATCGAGTATCGGCATAAATCGATGGCCGTCGCCGTGGGCCCGCCGGCGAGCTGCGCGGGCGCAACAAGAGTTGTACCTTTTGTATTGATTTTCTGTAAAAGATTTACTTGGAAACACGATAAATTGTTATGAAATTGGATTTGGATTTATTGTATGAATTGTATTTTTAAATTCAAAGAAAGAACTTTTCGGGAAATTTTATTATTTTAATAACCATTCCACAACTTTTTGTTATTTAATTGCACAATTTCTAAGTAATGAAGGTGTGAGCGTAACTTATTTTTGTGACACATATTTAATTAAATGTATATACATTTACAATTCCTATACATTTTTCAGAATCAAGGGAAATATAAGTTTTCTTAATGACTTTGAGAAGGAATCTTTAAAAGAAAAAAGGAACCTACTACTAGACCCTAATGTATATTAAAAACTTAAATGCATAGAGGCACTACTATTATTATTTTTGTTCTTATGGTTTCTTATTTTTTTAGAAACTGTGTATATATCTATGAAAAAGTTGTTTATACTCGTATTTTCATTACTTGAATTTAAAATATACTTTTTGTTTTACCAAAAAGAACAAGAAATTTCAAGCTGTTGTTTTCTTTCTAACTAAATTGTGTTAAAAAAATGGCCAAATATTGAAAACAATTGAGAGCTATCGAACATTTTTATAGGTTTTATGTAAGTAGTTAATTAAAGAGGATAGTATTTTTCTACAAACAAGTGCTTATATGCCTTAAGCTGTCCTTAACATATGATTTAGGTAAATTGCAAAAGCCGTAAGTCAATTTAATTACCTTAGTTTTTGGAACAAATCTTCACGAAACAATTGTAAAAAAAACTTGTTTGAATATTTTACAATCCCTCAATCTATTAACGAAAATAATAATTCATCACATAACAAATGTTTTTATTTTAATTAAAATAAAAGAACATTATTTTCGATTCCATAGCTTCATTTTTATTACGCACTGTGCCCTATAGTGTCTGAAGGCCACATTGTCTTACACCATTAGGAAAATCGCGTGCTTCTTAATTGTTTTGCGTCATGAAAATCATCATTCTCTAATGGTGGTGGTATGGTTTTGTATTTCGTAAAATCGCCTTTGTGGTCTAGCGGTTCAGATGTCGGACTTGACTGCATGAGGTCCCGGGTTCGAATCTCGGAAATTAGGTTTTCTAATAAAAATTTTCTAAAAAAAAAAATGTTGCTCGGGATAGGATATGTGCCCAGTTGGCGATAGGCTTGCCACCTGTCACATTTTGGGACTTACTCGTAGTATCTTCGGCTAGTCGTGGGTGCCCTGGTTATGCCTCTGCCTACTTCTTCGGGGATATGGGCGTGATGATACTTTTTACTTTTTTAAAAGCAAAGACTAAGATACCAAGACCGGTTGCTATAGGTGAAGGTAAATTAAAAATAACAATACAAAATACATAAGAGAACAATATCTACTCTATACATTCCTTGTGCTCAATTCATAAAATTCATATGTATGGGTGAAGCGGGGATGAAGGCACTGAGATCTCGCGGTTGTTCGATATATTTAACTTATATAAGGGAACATTGTTGTAGGTGCGTCGGTCTGTACGTTTGTACCCCTTTGTCATTGCCCCGTGTATTTATAGAACGAATCTCTTAGTAAAATCGAGATGCGCTAATTTATCTTCGATGGCCGCCGGCTTGCATGCTATTAAGGTTATTTAGTGTCTCAATTGTTGTTTTTTAATTGGAATGTAATAGATGTGGGACTTGTTGAAATTATGTTCAGTTTTGGGCAAGTACAAGCGTTAGGAGATAAAGCAGTTTCAGACTATTTCGTTTTCAGTGGTTTCCCTAAACGAATCGAAACAAACCACTCGTATTAATGGATATTCCAAGTTCCAGCAACTGGTTTACAAATTCTTTTATTGGTCGAACTGCTAAAGATTGGAGCAGTCTCCCTAACGCTATGTTTGCCGAAAAGATTAAAAACATAAGTACATTTAAGTTAAACTAAATAGGCTTCTTTTTCTAACTAAGTACATCTTTGACCCCTACGTAGCTTTCCATTAGCGAGCTGCGACTTGCCAGTCATAATGACCTAATACCCACAAAAAAATAGAGCACAGTGCTGGTAAGTTTTAATATAGAACGATGTCTAATTATGGGGATGCGTTGATTCTCCTTGCTTTGTTTTTTTATGTTATTGGAAGGCAACAAGCAGACGGATTTCCTGGTGGTAAGAAATTCACGCCGCCTAAGGACATCAAAGGTTGTAATGGTGCGTTGCCAACCTGAGGCCGGGATGTTAGGCCTTGAGCAAAAGTAATTTTACCGGCTATCTTACCCTCCGAACCGGAACACGTCATGACGTTATGGCGGCAGGAATAGGTACCAATAGGTACCAATCCGGGTGAGTCGTTGCGAAACTCTACCACCCAGTCAGATGTCACGGTGTTAGTGACGGTAAGCCTATGCTCGCCTTTTACGAGCTGCCTGGCAAGGAAGGCAGATGGTCTATTCTGCAAAGGAGCCCGGACCAACACGGGGGGGTTTGTAGCTATAACTCTGTTTTGTTTCTTTACCCTTTGTGAATTAGCACCTGAAGAGGCCGATGCCGAATTATTATACCTATAATAATTCGGCATCGGCCTCTTCAGGTGCCGGCCCTTCGTCGACTTATTTGTGCTTCCCTGGGTACACAAATACTCGACTTTGTCCCTACATCTTAAGATTGCAGCGTAATATTATAAAGCATGCAATGTTTTCGTAGGATTAGACATTTTATTAGATGTTTTATATTAGACGTAGGTACCCGGGGAGACCAAGGCTGACATTTCACGATCGGATCAATCGGATATTATCCGAGGATGGTGTCAAGAGTCTCCGAAACCGGCGTGTTTGTATGAAAAGGGTAATGAATGTGAAGGAAGCAAGACAGGTTTGTCAGGATCGTGTGGTCAGGCACTCGATACTCTCTGCATACCCCGTAAGGGACTTGGCGTGAAGATATGTATGTATGTATGTATGTTATTTATATATATTAGACATTAGATTAATAAACAAAAAAATAGAGTGTGATAGATACTCTATAGCTTTATTATTATATCAGTAATTGGCATAGATTACTGTGCTTGAGTGCAACAATTCTAACTATAAAATAGTAGTGTTATTGGACACAAAGCTAGTAACCTCCACATTAAGTATATAATACTAACACAGAAATAAGTAAAAAAGAAAAAGTGAGGCTCCATTTCATAAACGCATCATAAAAAAACTGACAAATATCGTTGATAGGTGGATGAGCATTTTACCAGAACTGACAGATTTGTACCTCCTTTCATGAAGTGACAGTCTGCGTAACCTCTTCTTTCTCTAGAAATACGACTTGTCCGTCTTATTACTTCTAGCTTATCCAAGCTCCTACCTGGATGCTGTCAGCATAATTTAAGCATTGTTTTACGTTTGTTCTGTTTTCAATTTTTCATTCCTTTCTACATAAAGTATTTTGAAAAATTTAAAAGAAGTGAAACTGAAAAAACAAACTTTAATATTCATAATAAAATAATATTAAAAATATTTAACACTAGCTGTATACAAGCGATTTCATTAGTTTAGAAAATTTACAATTTACAAACAAGTTTCATGGCCCGTTTAAGTCCTTTAAGGGTTCAAGTTTTTTTAAGTAGCTTATGTTTAAACTTGGATTTTTGAATGTATTCGTATAAAATCGCCTTTGTGGTCTAGCGGTTCAGTTGTTGGACTTGACTGCATGAAGTCCGGGTTCGAATCTCAGGTCGGGCAACAAAAAGAAAATTTGGTATTTTTTCCAAATTATCTAATAAAAAAACGTTGCTCAGGATTGGATATGTGCCCGGTTGGTGATAGGCTTGCCACCTATCCACTTTTAGTGTCTTCGGCCTATTGGGCCTAGTGGGTAACCTGGTTGTGCATCTGCCTGTATTAGCTGTTAGAAATAGCAAGTAGTATGCAGATTTTTTTCTGTCTGTAAAAAAATCCTGTTGCCTATAAACATGAAAAAATGTAATAGTGCGTTGCCAACTTGGGGTAAATATTAAATAAGTCTACTACTACGGGCAACTAAAAGAAAATTGGGTTTTTCCAATTTTCTAATAAAAAAACGTTGCTCTGGATTGGCTACGTGCCCGGTTGGCGATAGGCTTGCGACCTATCACATTGTGGGACTTAGTGTCTTCGGCTAGTCGTGGGTAACCTGGTTGTGCCCCTGCTCACGCCTTCGGGAATAAGGGCGTAAAGATACTTTTTTTTATTTGTATAAGTTTCATAAAAATCCGTTTGGCGTTTAAATAGTAAAAGCAAAACATACATTTATATTATTAGGGTGGATTTCTACATATAAATTGCTGTTAATGGTATTTAGCATACCTCAAAAACTACGTGTTAGAGCTAGATCAACGACAAACTGTTGAATCTAAAATATACTTACTTTATAAAAAACATAAAAATACTTTCATATTTGGCAGAATAATCGTGTTTTAACCACCAAAAAAACATACACACAAATTCAAAATCTCCTCATTTTTGAATTAATTATAAATAAAAGAAAGTGTAAAAATAACGATGTTACAAAAGTAATAGGTAAAGTATTTTGTTGTACCTATACCGAAATCGGTATGCGACAACTTATCAATCACGAATTGAAAGTCCACTATTTTACTCGAACTTTAAATTATTTTAATCTCCAAAATTATAAGTGCGATAGTCTGTCTATTTCTCTATCTGTCTCCTTGTCTATCTGTTACGATTTCAAGATTAAAGCTTAGCTTTTGGTTTGCCCCTGAACTGATTTTGTCTAGATTGACATAGATTGATATAAACTTTTTTCAAAAAACTTTTTTTTCGCAAACATACCCCATAAAGTTCTTTATGGGAGGTTAAAGGATTGTATCAAAATATTTTTTACGCTGGACGAAGTTGCAGGCAAACAGCTGGCTACAATTATAAGTCAATCTCTTCCCTATCGGTGTTGTCATTACGTTAACGCTCACTATTGTCGTGTTCCAGTTGCGAGGGTGGAGTAGACCAATTTAATATCTATCCCAGGTTGGCAACGCACTATTAAAATTTTTCATGTTTACAAAAATTTCTTTCAGGCGGTAAAAACAGTCTGTATACTATTTTTACTTTTACTTTTTAAATTCCTATACTAATAAAAAGATACCACTCTTTAATCGACATATAGACCTCCAACACATAAAGTACAATTTAATCTTATACCTAATTTTAAAATTTATCATAAGCACGGTAAAACTAGTCGTCATCAACCTAGCTTCATCTTGGTTGTCATGAAATGGAAAAAGTGTTTAATTAAAATATCCTAAAGCCAAATCTGAACCATAAATTGAGAAAATAAATCTAATCCAAGCGAGAATATTTTAATAACAGAAAGGGCTTCAAATTTTAGTTGTACAAGTCCAATGACCTCACACCCTATTGTCTCTTAGTAGAAGCGCTTTTTGAAAGGATAGTGCAGCGCGTAAAGAGTTTACGGCCACTTTTGTTTTGAATATGAACATATTATTTATTTCATTATATTTTATAAGACAGCGAATAAGCAGGCAGCTCTCTTGACGATAAGAGACTACTGTCATCTGTAGACACCATGTAACAACATCTTAATGATAAATCTATGATATGGGCATTGCCAAGATCTTAATCCAAGCGTGAGAGTTTTCCTCTACCTGCAATATCAAGCGCTGACAGGAATAGATGAAGTGGGGTACTAATCCGAGGTAGCTACTGCTTAGTCCTCTACCACCTAGATAAGTTATGACTGATTGCGGTACTACCTAGATAAGTTATTGCGCTGGTGAAATAATCTCGAAATCAAAATAATTGAAATCTTAGGAAGATAGAGGTTTTTTTTTATGACATTGGAAGGCAAACAAGCAGACGGATTTCCTGATGGTAAGAAATTCCCGCCGCCTAGAGACACCAAAGGTGGTAATGGTGCGTTGCCAACCTGAGGCCGGGATGTTAGGCCTCGAGCAAAAGTAAGTTTACCGGCTACCTTACCCTCCGAACCGGAACACGTTATGGCGGCAGGAATAGGTAAGGCGGTGCTACCAATCCGGGTGAGTCGCTGCGTACCTCTTCCACCTAGTCAGATGCCACGGTGTTAGTGACGGCAAGCCTATGCTCGTCTTTTACGAGCTGCCTGGCACAGGAAGGCAGATGGTCTATTCTAGAAAGGAGCCCGGACCAACACGGGGGAAAAAAAAGTATATCATTACATTCAGTACTTCAGTACAGTATCATTACTTCAGTAAAATTATATCATTATATTTTATTAATTTACAATTTTTTAAACATTAAAATATTTGTACACCATAAACTTAGTAGAATATGTTGGTTTAGTTAAATATTATGTTACACTTTTAACTTTCGCAAACAAGTCATTTTAATTTCATTATTAGATTAGTACCAATAACTGGTTGGACCACTACACCCCGATGCCAAATTTTTTGTTTGTAATAAGATTTTTTTGTGCAAAACAGAGATAGTTATGGTCAATAGAAACCACTAATGTTAGTAACGTATCGCTGATTTAGGACTGGGATGTTGATTGGAACCAAAGAATGCGGTGACAATAGCAATATTTCAGTTTAAAAATCTATTTTACAAAAAGTACAGTGCCGGACAACCCTCATAAAAAGAAAAAGCACAATATATTGTGTGGTTGTCATTGATCATTTTTCAAAAAACCTCCAAATTCCGTCCGCTCTCAAATTGAAAATAGGCGGAGGTACGGAAGGGTTAAAACGTTTTTTGTCCGATTTTGGGCTTTTGAATCATTACGTAAGATGAGAATTGTGTTCCTATTATAATAGATGAACATATTAATACACAGATTATGTTTTTTTCAAAGATTTCAATTTCTTTAGAAAAACTAATCGTGTCCAGCGGATTTGCTTGCGTTTTTAAGCATTTTCGCTCTCTTGTCATCGTTTAACAAATAAAATATCAAATAAGCCCAAACACCGTCAGATAATTATGGGAATATTAGGAGTTACCTACACCAGTAGCCAAAATTTATAGCTATTTGCTACTTCCGTCATCAACTTGTCTCCATTATATCCTAATATTTTATTGGTATTAAACTTAAATATGTATAAAGATTAATCGGTTGAGGATAGATGCTTTAAAATTGGATTCGCTAAATTACGGGTTAGTCGGTTTACTTTTCGCGCAAAAGCTACTAATCAAATTACGTGTAATAGTAGCCTTTAGCCGGGTCAACATGGAACCGTGTTGGTTTGGGCTCCTTTTGACCATCTGCCTTCCTATGCCAGGCAGCTTGTAAAAGACGAGCATAGGCTTACTAATACCATGACATCTGACTAGGTAGTAGAGTCTCGCAGCGACTCGCCCGGATTGGTACCACCACCTTACTAATTCTTGCCGCCATAATTTCAGCGCTTGCCGTGAACGTGTTCCGGTTAGGAGGATAAGGTAGCCGGTAAACTTACGTTTACTCGGTGCCTGACATCCCGGCCTCAGGTTGGCAACACACCATTACCACTTTTGCTGTCTCTAGGTGAATTTCTAACCATCAACAAATCCGTCTGCTAGTTTGCCTTCAAATATCTTAAAAAAAACTACGTGAAAATCCTTAATTTTCATCACCAACAATGTCGCAGGTATACCTACAATGAAAATCAAATACTATACCTCTATGATAGCATCTGATAGACGATTTTTGAAAATTTTGCAATTTATTTATTTTATTCAATAAGAAAAGCGAACAACAAGCTTCTCTTAACTTAGCACACATTTTACCCCATCATTATTTTCCATTAGGTGATGATTTTATTGTATTTTCACCCCGTGTTGGTCCGGGCTACTTTGCAGAATAGACCATCTGCCTTCCTGCCAGGCAGCTCGTAAAAGGCGAGCATAGGCTTACCGTCACTAACATCGTGACATTTGACTAGGTGGTAGAGTTTCGCAGCGACTCACCCGGATTGGTACCACCGCCTTACCTATTCCTGCTACCATAACGTCGTGACGTGTTCCGGTTTGGAGGGTAAGGTAGCCGGTAAATTTACTTTTGCTCGAGGCCTAACATCCCGGCCTCAAGTTGGCAACGCACCATTACCACCTTTGGTGTCTCTAGGCGACGTGAATTTCTTACCATCATTCGTCTGCTTGTTTGCCTTCCAATTTTACAAAAAAAAATATTTTGCAGTAATATGTCAGCAAATAAGCATACGGCTCTCCTGATGGTATGAGACGACCGTCGCCAATAAAGACCGTAGATGTTCTAGGTGCATCTCTATACTATGGCCGAGTATTAGATCTATTGTGCAAGTCTAACAGTGTACCCTACGAACCGGAATATGACATTGTCACATGGCGGTAGGAATAGGTTAAGTACCCGGTCAAGTTGCTCCACAGCACTCTACCACCAGTGGTCAGTCACCATAAGAGCTGCTCCTTTTTTATGGATTATCAGAACTTCTCAAGTGGTTAAAGTAATAGCAGCTTAATAATAGACACCAAAGCCAATTAATTTATGGATAATGGCTTTTAGCCACCATAACCAATGTTACTTATTATTATTATTTTTTTATGTTATAGGAAGGCAAACAAGCAGACGGATTTCCTGATGGCAAGAAATTCACGCCGCCCAGAGACACCAAAGATGGTAATGGTGCGTTGCCAACCTGAGGTCAGGATGTTAGGCCTCGAGCAAAAGTAAGTTTACCGGCTACCTTACCCTCCGAACCGGAACACGTCATGACGTTATGGCGGCAGGAATAGGTTAGGCGGTGGTACCAATCCGAGCGAGTCGCTACGAAACTCTACCACCAAGTCAGATGTCACGGTGCTAGTGATGATAAGCCCATGCTCGCCTTTTACGAGCTGCCTGGCAAGAAAGGCAGATGGTCTATTCTGCAAAGGAGCCCGGACCAACACGGGGAGCTTTTGTAGCCTTCTGCAAGCAAGCGCCATACTCCTGCAATAGTTTTATCTTAAGTAATTAAATTTCATTTACTATCAAATTTTTCAAGATATTTTATAGGAGCCATATATTTTACCTGCATTTTTAACATATGCTTAAACAGTTGGCATAATAACAACCGATTCACCTAAAAACAAAGCAATAAAAATAAAATAACAAAAATAAACAATTCGATTTTATAAACACAAAACTCGAAATTTATAAACAAAATTAAATACGATGAAAGTGATTCTATATTTGTTAACTGAGTTATAAACTTTGTTTATGTGTGCCTTGAAATCGTAGCACCAATAACATTCCAATTAAAAATTCGACACGTCCAAGCTGATAGACGAATGTTACCATAATAGTTTTGTGTACTAAAATTAATAGTTAATAAAACGGTAGCGAAGACCAGGATGGGGCTATAAAATCATTCAATGTTTTAGGCCAAATGTAGACGGTCGACAGATTACAAAGTTTAAACATTGTCGTTCAATAGTCGCAGCAGTTTAGTGCAGTTGTTTGATGCGACAATAATTATCAGAATATAAAATGTGCAGTGCGCACTACTTTAAAGGTCGGCGACTTTTGCCGTAGGCAGAAAAAATGTACATATTTATAGCGCGAGTTTTGTTAGCAGCTTTAAAGTGTACAATATTAATTTAAGTTAAATAATAAATCATTTTAGTGAAAAAACGATATGATAGGAAGGAAGTTGTCAATAGCATCTACCGTTACTATATTAGAATTTCGAAGCAAATGTTTTATTTGCTTCGAAAAATTTTATTAATATTTAAATATGTGTTTCCAACAAACATTTCAATTATAAATTGGACACGCACATGATGCAAGACGAAGCTGTACTAATATAATCAATAAAACGGTAGTAAAGAGAAAAATTATACTACTGTAAAATCAAACATGCTAAGGCCTTGTGTAAATGATTGACTGATCACACTTCCGACGTAATTTGGTTGATGGGGTAGCGTATTCAATGAATACCCACTAGCGGCAGACACACTTAGGTTTCTGCATTTCTGGGCCTGGGTGTTTATCTGGATATGGCATCTACAACTATTTATACAAATGTTTTAAGTTTTTGAATAAATGAAATACCTTTTGATGTTATCACGAGTTAATGACATAATTGGCACATGTGCAAGTATTTTCTGAGACGTCGGAGAGACGTGACTTGCTTTTTATCTGTCATATCATTATAAAAGTCATTTTAATATTAGTGTCGTTTGTTTGAACGAATCCTAAAAAACACGAATATAAAAAAGACCTGCCAAAGAAAGAATCATTTCCAATATTTTAATATTTATCACGATCGTTCTTTTTCGAACGAAATCGAAAAGGGTTTCGTTTTTTTATTTATTCGGTTTCTTTTATTATAAATGAGAGAACGAATATGGTTGTTTCGTTTGACTTTTGAATTATATTTTGGAATGACCACACGGGTGGATACGTCATGGATTGTAATCAGGGCTCTGCTGTTACAGAAATGCCATGACTAATCTTTTATTATCGTGTAATAATAACTGTGTTGCCTATTATTAATAAAAAAATATAAATATGCCAGTCACAGTAAAGTTTCAAACAAAGCCAAGAACTAACATACACACACTTTTAGCACAATTTTAATGCAACACAAGTTAGATTAGTATTTTAAACTAGTAGCTATTATATTACCTTTAAAATTGCTAAATCTGCCTCTTTGGTCTAGCGGTCCCGCGTCGGACTTGACTTCTTGAACTCACGGGTTCGATTTCCGAGTCGGGCTACAAAAAAAAAATTATATTTTTAATTTTCTATTAAAATGTAACGTTACCTGTGATTTGACAATTGTCCGGTTGGCGATGGGCTTGCTACCAATCATATTGTAGGACTCAGTGTCTTCGGCTAGTCATGAGTGCCTTTGTTGTGGCTATGCCTATCTTGCTGGGGATATGGACGTGAAGATACTTTAGTTTTCAATTGTATCTCATTTCTGGGTCTGGGTGTTTATTAAATTGTTTTTGTAACCTATTTAAGTATTTCTATGTACTTGAAAGTATTTCTATGTACTTGAAAGTATTTCTATGAAAGTTTTATTTTCTCTGGGCTACATTCGTGGCTCTATTACGAGTTCGTGATTTTTTATGAACTATACCGTATTTACACGCCCATATCCCATCAGAGGTAGGCAAAGGTACAACCGAGGCACCCACGATTAGCCGAAGACATTAAGTCCCACAATGCGATAGGTGACAAGTTGCCAACCGGGTAAATATCCCAGGCAACGTTGTTTTCCTTAGAAAATTATAAAACCACATGTTCTTTTTTTTAACAACAATATGTATAATATTTAAATAATGTAAAAGTATCTTCACTCCTGTATCACTCGAAAGGTTGGCAGAGTTACAAGGTCGACATCCACGACTAGTTTAAAACACTAACCTCCAGTTTTCGAATCGCCAATTAGTTTTATTTTTCGAATTGAACCCGACTTAGACTTTTACTGAACTCAACCAAACAGCTGTTTAACATGAGTTAGGTTTAGATTTAAATTTTATATTTTAGTTAGAATTAAATCTGTATGTTATACAACTGTTATGAAGAAATAAATCGGGTGGTTTAAATTCATTAGTGTTTCCAAACAGGCTGTAAGGTCCACTAGTGACAAACTAATTGGGCTCACATCGAATCCCGGGGAATTGGTTTTCTTCAGATACTTAAAAAACATATATTTCTGTTGCCTGACCTGGGAATCATACCCGAGACTTCATAAGGTTAAGTTTAAAGTCAAAGTTTAGTTTTAAACTGTAGATAAAAAGATACAACGGGGCCCCAACATTGCAAACAGATTGAGCTCAGCAGCTTACGCTGTTAAGAAAATTAGACATTTAACAGATGTCGACACCGCTAGAATTGTTTATTTTAGTTATTACTAATATTATAAATACGAAAGTTTGTTTGTTTGTTAGTCCTTCACGCAAAAAACTACTAAACCGATTTTTATGAAATTAAACACACATAGACAAACTGGACCTAGTAGACTCCACCACTCTTTTAGGAATCACTGTAGATAAAAAGTTACAATGGGGCCCCCACATTGCAAAGCTTGCCGTCAGATTGAGCTCAGCAGCTTACGCTGTTAAGAAAATTAGACATTTAACAGATGTCGACACCGCTAGAATTGTTTATTTTAGTTATTTCCACAGCCTCATGTCTTATGGCATTCTTCTCTAGGAAAACTCAACTGTGATAAACACAATATTTGTCTTGCAAAAGAGGGATATATGGGCAATTTATAACTTAGGCCCAAGAATTTTCCTTAGAGAAAAGTTTAAAGAAATAAATATTCTAACGGTGACTTCTCAATATATTTATGAAAACTTATTGTATGTCAAAAAAATATATAAATTCGTTTAAAAAAAAATGTGATAGTACTTACATGCGGTAAACACGAGGAATAAAAACAATCTTGTTGTGCATAAGTCTCGTCTCCACGGAATCAGTTATTCTTTTTAAATCTAAGTTGCATGGTAAAGTTTATTATAAGATTTGAGAATATTTAGAAGACAGAAATGCTTGGGATTAATTGCTCCTCCTACAATCTCTACAAATTAATTAAATGTAATATACTTTTGTAAATTTTAATTATAAGAAAAAAAAGGACATGCCCACTGAGTTTCTTTCGCCGAATCTTCTCAGTGTGTGGCCGCGTTCCGATCCGGTGGTAGTTTTTAGAATTATATAGACGCGAAAGATAGAATAGATTTTGAGTTTGAGTTTGAAAACACCATGCCGGTAAACCACAAAGGTGATCGTTATTATATCTTTACATATAATAGAAAGTTTTTTTATGTTATAGGAAGGCAAACAAGCAGACGGATTTCTTGATGGTAAGAAATTCACGCCGCCCAGAGACACCAAAGATGGTAATGGTGCATTGCCAACCTGAGGTCAGGATGTTAGGGCTCGAGCAAAAGTAAGTTTACCGGCTACCTTACCCTCCGAACCGGAACACGTCATGATGTTATGGCGGCAGGAATAGGTAAAGCGGTGGTACCAATCCGGGCGAGGCGCTGCGAAACTCTACCACCTAGTCAGATGTCACGGTTTTAGTGATGATAAGCCTATGCTCGCCTTTTACGAGCTGCCTGGCAAGAAAGGCAGATGGTCTATTCTGCAAAGGAGCCCGGACCAACACGGGACAAGTTCTGTTAGCTATTATAATATGTAACTATTTATAACTCAATAGCGGCTGAACAGATTTGGTTGAAAATGGATGGTAAGGTAGATTGCCACCACTGCATAGTGAAGACGAACGTAGAGGTTTTAAGTGGACATTGCGGCACCAGCGAGTCCCACACTCGGGCCCATCCACGGGGCCCGGTAATGCAAAAGTGCATTTTCCTCTACGATAAAAAAAGTAGTTTAGAAACAGAACACGGATATAGAATACTTTTTATCCCGGGCCTATACAATCTGAACGGGAAAATGAAAGTCACCGAAACCGCTAGTTTACTATGATGGTCGTCAACTCACTTGGTAGCAAGTCGATGTTAATAGATGGTATCTATTCGATCTATCGTAATATTCTTGGTAAAACTTGTTTTTTTTAAAAAAAGAAGTGTCTTCACGCCCATATCCCCGAAGAGGTAGGCAGAGGCACAACCAGGGCACCCACGACTAGCCGGAGATACTAAGTCCCACAATGTGATAGGTGGCAAGCCTATCGCCAACCAGGCACATTACCAATCCCGACCAACATTTTTTTTTTGTAGTAAGAAAATTGGAAAAATCCAATTTTCTTTTTGCTGGCCGACCCAGGATTTATGTTGTGATTTTTTTTTAAATAATTAATGTAATAATCCTAAAATTTAATATTGAATAACCCCATAAAAACTAAATTTAACGTTGTTAAAAAGTATCTCGAATACCTCAGTTTAAAAAAAAACCGCATCGAAATTATTCCATCTGATCAAAAGTTATGTTGCCCCAGACAGACACACACAGACTCATTAAACATATTACCCATTTATTTGTTAGGGGTTAACAATTAAATACAATCATTTAATTGTCCTCTAAATATAAAGAAACTAGCGTTCCGCTCTAGCTTTGCACGTGTATAAAATATAGGTACTCATAAGCCTTCTTCTTTAATCACTTTATCCATTAAAAATCGCATCAAAATCCGTTGCGTAGTTTTACAGATATACGCATATAAAGGGGCATAGAGACAAAAGTGACTTTGTGTTATACTATGTAGTAACAGCAAGTTCATCGAATAAAAATTAAGCTTAAAATTAACCATACAGCCTTATGGTATACAACAAGAGTCAGCGAAAAATACCACAAGTATTTATATACTGCAAACAAAACAAATTCTTGTAAACATTTACATAAATACGTGACACATCATTGAACTCATCTGCTCGATCTGTTTCAAAAAAGTGAATATCGTCGTAACTCATTGCATAGGGCCGGCCTCAAATTTGCAACGGAATCATTGTAGTGAGGGAGCGCAAGAGGGAACTTGGCTAGTTACTCAAGCGTGTCAAATTGTGGGAGATACCTTGTAACAAGGTTAAAACATTCACTACCTGTAATTATATGAAATTTGTATATAGAGGCGCACGTGTAGTGTAGGCTGTCTAATTTTTGGCTTGCAAATATTTTCGAGCAAGCCAGATTAAAATGAGATGGGTTCATTGTATACCAGTAAGTACATGTTTATATATTCTGACGGATTGAGCGTGACGTACGGCAGTAGGTAAGTCAGAAAATTTAAGGAAACAAATCGTCTATGTTTATTAGCCATTCATTCGACCTTTCTGATTGGCATATTTCATTAATCGGC
>NJDD01001714.1:67633-81000 GCA_002245505.1 Calephelis nemesis | reverse complement strand
TGTTGCTCTATCACGGCCAAGCCGCTGAACCGATTTTGATGAATATGCATACAGCGAAAGATACAAATTCAAACCTAGAATAATTAAAAAAATAACCCCTAAAGGACTATAACAGGGGATGAAAATTTGTATGATAATCGTAACAGTTCTACGTTGACGAAATCGGATGTTACGAGTATCATTAGCATTAAAAAAGGAAGTAACCTATTCTTATCATAACTGCGAATGTCTGTCTATTGCTATTTCACGGATAGCCCGCTAAACCGATTTTGATGAAATTTGATATGCATATAGCGAATGATTCAAACCTAGGCTAATTTAAAAAATAACCCCTAAAGGAATGTAACAGGGGATGAAAATTTGTATGATAATCATAACAGTTCTATGCTGACGAAATCGAGGGCAAGCAGGCTTATAGTTCAATATAATTCGTTGTTGGTGTAAGTACTTGATGATAACATCACCCGCTAGTGTTTTTTTTTATTTAAACGAGTTTGTATAACCTGTTTTTTAATCTCAGAGACTAAATTGACAGATGCAAACGTCAAATTTACAAATAATGATACCTGCGTTTTTTTTTGTAGTGCTGTCCCGTTATACCGATTTTTTCAAAACATAAATTAATGTCAGTTTTTGTAGAATGAAAAACCTAAATTTGGTTATTAGTTTTAAGTGCCATCGAAAAAGAGTATTTTATTTTAAAGATTCTTTTTTTAAAGTAAAGATAGATTCTGAGCTAGTGTCTAGCTGCGTGTCTAGTCTTGGTCTGCTGATGGAATCGAATGGGAATCGGGAAAATACTAAATGTTTGGTGTAAGTAGACGAGATTAAATTGAAATCTAATTAGGTTTTTTGCAATTTACTAAGTTGCAAATTTTGTTAACCTTTCACTATTAAAGTGTTCAAATGCATCAATAAAAAACAAGTGTTGTTTTTAAATTTTATTTTTAGTTTAGTTTTTAGTGTTTTATGAATTTTCTTTTGTGAAAATACATATTATGACAATTATTAACCTACAATCATGAAGCATGTTAATTTTGTATATATATACTTTCTAAATACCTACACATGTTCCGATTTTCCAGTGTAATTTGTAAAAGTCGGTAATAAATTTTGTTAACAATTATCGATAATGGCACGTCACTATTTATGAATCGCAAAAAACTGACAACATTGCTCATATCAATTTAGTCTCTGAGATTAAAAAACAGGCTATAGTAACTAAAACGTGCAAACAATTACACCAGTGCATTATTCATAGTACAGTCTAGATGGTAGTCTTAAAACGATTCGCTCAGACTAGTATCATCACCAAACCAGTTCCAGTCGCCAGCCGTCAATGCTTGTCAGTTTCGTCATCAAGATTAGAGAATAGGGTAGCCAGATAACTATGCAAGAGACTTAAGATCACAGCCTTGGCTTGAACACGCTTCATTAACATCTATCATTTTGGAATAAGAAAAAAATCTAATTGTACGTTAAGTAGCGTGTAGTTTTAAAATTACTTTTGCAGAAAATATCACATTTAAGGCCTCATACTCAGTCAGCCAGAAGAGCCAATCACCGCGCTCCCCCGTTCCATGATTACTATGAACAATGGCGCTCTAAAGTAAACGTCTTAAGCGACAAATCACTATTTTTGACACTATAAAAGTAATTTGAAAAAAAGTATAAAAGCTGAAACACTTATCTTTTAGGTATAGTACTTATCTATGTTTACGTTAAATCTGGTGTCGATGTTTTCACAATTGAAGTAGACATTTGCGTTTTGCTTTCAAAAAAGGGTTAACTTTTTGATATTTTTCTATCGAGCAAAGTGAAATGAATCGTGTTTTGGAAACACTAGTCTAGTAAAGCATATTCTTGTTAATCTTGTGTATTTTTGTCAGCAAGATCCATGATTGCTTTGTATGAAAAAACAGTAAACTGCTGACGTATTTTAGCGTATATGGCCCCTTAACATAAACCTATAAGTTATTAAAAAGTATAACTAGCGAAGTAAGGATTTCATTGTCTAAATTAGTTATTAATAACTAGCTGCTCGGACGAAATTTGTTTCTTCCGTTCAGTTTGTTTGGGAATAATTCAAATGTCAATTATACTAATTTCCTCAAAGCCGAACGCGATAAAAAGTATCCCATGTCCTCTCCTACTTCCGAGTTATAAATAGTGTTAACTAACACGACTTTTTTTACATACATAAATGTTTAAACTTTGATAACTTACCGAACTGTCCGTCGTAGATCTTCCATTTCTCGATGAGAAGTTTTCGTAGCGAGCTGTATTCGCTGAGCCTGCCGATCGGCAGCACGAACGACGACCAGTTCTGTTAAAAAAACATTAAAGTTCAATTAAATTCATAAAAATTATTAAAATTTTCATACAATCTCCCACCCTCTAACTCCTCTAACTTAACTAAATTTTGGGATAAGAAAAAGATATTTTAAATAAACTTAGAAAACATATTACGTTATTTTACTATGATATTTGTATAAACATTTATGTAAATCGCCTCTGTGGTCTAGCGGTCCGGGTGTTGGACTTGACTGTATGAGATCCTGGGTTCAGCCAACAAAAAAAAATTGGATTTTTCCAATTTTCTAATAAAAAAATGTTGGTCGGGATTGGAAATGTATGGCGATAGGCTTGCCATCTATCACATTGTGGGACTTAGTGTCTTCGGCTAGTCGTGGGTGCCCTGGTTGTGCCTCTGCCTACCTCTTCGGGGATATGGGCGTGAAGATACTTTTTTTTATTTTTGTAAATCGATTGTAAGAATTAAAAAAAAAACACTACAAACTTATATCCCCTAAAGGGATGAATTTCCCGAAGATATTTCGTCGTGCTAACTTATGCTTTCTTGTATTCGGCTCTGTGTTAATGTGTCACCTAGTCCATGTCTCTTCATTTTATATATAACTAGCAGTTTCACGCAGCTTCGTCTGCGTAACTTGGCTTCTACTGTACCGATTTTGATGAAACGAAGCCTATGTCACGCAGGGATAATGTAGGTGAAATAATTTTTGAAATCGGTCCAGTAGTTTCGGAGCCTATTCATTTCAAACAAACAATAAGTCAATCATTTCCTCTTTCTAATATTAGTACAGACAAAAAGGAGACGAGAGAAAGTAGCTAAATAGGCAAGAGCTTTTTTTTTATGACATTGGAAGGCAAACAAGCAGGCGGATTTCCTGATGTTAAGAAATTCACGTCGCCTAGAGACACCAAAGGTGGTAATGGTGCGTTGCCAACCTGAGGTCGGGATATTAGGCCTCGAGCATAAGTAAGTTAACCGGCTACCTTACCGTCCGAACCGGAACACGTCATGACGTTATGGCGACAGGAATAGGTAAGGCGGTGGTACCAATCCGGGAGAGTCGCTGCCAAACTCTACCACCTAGTCGGATGTCACGGTGTTAGTGATGGTAAGCCTATGCTCGCCTTATACGAGCTGCCTGGCAAGGAAGGCAGATGGTCTATTCTACAAAGGAGCCCGGACCAACACGGGGAAAAAAGTGATTTAAAGTTTGAAGAAGTTGTCGTGTAAAAAGAGTAGGTAAATATGCTAATGGATGTAGTTTGTGTTTAATTGTCAAGACGTGTCAAGGGGCAGTTTAAAAATTATCGGGCCACGACGGTACAATGTTTGGGAAACACTGTACTAGCTATTAATATAAAAAGAATGTACCTCGTATCTCTCCCGCAGTCTGTCCCGCAAGAGTTCATATCTACGTGAGTGAATGGACGCTGTCCGTGTGTCCGCTCCGCCGCTCAACCATTTGTGCATGAGACATTCGTGCGCGGTCATACGTTTCCTGTGGAAAACGTACCAATGTAGAGCTTGCTGGTTAGTTATTTACAGGTTTACAAGCTATACAGAAAAGCTAGAATAGATTTATAGTACAATAAATATTACGACTATTTTTACTAGAATAAAAGAAAACCATATTTAAATCAACGAACTAAAAGTATGAAAACTATGAAAAACTTAAATAACTTCATATACTTTACAAATGATAGAAACAATAGCATTATCACATAGTACTATTGTAGAGCTTGACCGTAAGTTATTTACAGGATTACTAGCTATACAGAAAAGCTAGGATATATTTATGATACAATAAATATTATGATTATTTTTTACTAGAATAATAGCAAAAACATTTTTAAGTCAACGAACGAACGAATTTGTAAATCAAAAAACTTTGAAAAACTTAAATAACTTCATATACTTTACAAATGATAAAAATAAGAGCATTAACACATACTAATACTAAATTATGTTTTTTTTGTGTTGCCATTTAAAATAAAAGTATACACAAATAATTCCGTTATAAAAACCCTGAATGTACCTTATAAAAACCCTATTCCTGATAGTCTGAAATCACTTCCAGTAAAAAGATTTCGAAAGAAGGTATTTGATTTGCTATTAGAGAAGACATATTATAGTGTAAAAGATTTTCTTGCTGACAAGCATAAATAAATAAAATATGTATAAATATTTTTTATAAATTTAAACCTAATTTAAGTAACAAAATCATGGTTGACGGGGAGTTTGTTTCGCCGTTTCTTCTCCCGACTGGCTAGGTTTGGAAACGGTGGTAGTGTACGGTAGATAGGACTAAAAATTAATCTACCTTTAAATTTAATTATAATAAATTATGCAACTTATGTTTATAAATAAATAAAATGTTTATTAAAAATGTAAATAAGTACTGCGATTTAAATGTGCGTTTTTATAGAAATGTGTAACTTCATAAATTAACTAAACTAAATTTGCATTTGCACACCACAATGTGGTAGAATATGTTGTATTCTTAAATATCTTATTAACAACTTTTTAACACACATATTCCGCAAATGAATAATTTTCATTTCATTTCATTTCATTTCATAAATGTAACGGTTAAGGATAACCTAACGAAATAATATTGCCACATAATTATTTCTCGCTAAGCAATAATCTGATAAATCTGAGTACTAAATTTACACTTACTCCTTGTTCTTGACTAGAAGTCTGCGGATGAAGTCCTTAGCATCTTCGGAGACGTGTTGGAAGGCTTCCTCGTCGAACTCCCAGTCGCAAGCCTTGACATTCTTCAGCGTATCCACGTCGTTGTTACCAGCAAATGGAGATAGACCCGACAATCTGGTAACAATGACAAGGTTTTATTTTTTTGTAATATAAACGCTTCTGTAGTCTAGTGGTCTAGGTGTTGCTCTTGATTGCTTTAGTCATAATTAGTAATTTAGTTTGTGTTTTTTTTTGTATAGTAAGTTTTGTATTTTACACTGTATGTTCTACATTTCTTTTATGCATTCTCACTATTTTGGGTTTGCTGGAAGAAATCTCTTTTAGAGATAAGCTCGCCTTTTGTATAATTTTAGATATTTACTTGTTTTTTTTTTTACTTTTTGTGTACAATAAAGAATTAAAGAAAGAAAGAAAGAGATCTCGGGTTTGATTACCGGGTCGGGCAACAAAAAGAAATTTTGAGTTTTTCCAATTTTAAAAAAAAAAAATGTTGCTCGGGATTGGATATGTGCCCGGTTGGCAATAGGATTGCCATCTATCACATTGTGGGACTTAGTGTCTTTAGCTAGTCGTGGGTGCTTTGGTTGTGCACCACTGCCCACTTCTTCGGGATATGGGCGTGAAGATACTTACTTATGGACATGTAACGTTAATTAGTGACAAAAACTCTGAACGTACTTAGCTATTTTATCGCTAAAAAGCTACATAATCATACTAATATCATAAAGAGGAAAACTTTGTTTGTTTGTTTGGTTGTAATGAATAGGCTCAAAAACTAATGGATCGATTTTAAAAATTCTTTCACTATTCGAAAGCTACATTATCCACGAGTGACATAGGCTTTGTTTCATCCAAATCGGTATAGTAGAAGCCAAGTTACGCAGGCGAAGCTGCGTGAAACTGCTAGTCGTATAGTAAAATAGTTTCATCGTGTGTATTGTTGAGTGGAAACAAATCTCATATTTTCCTCAGTAAAAAGTACTATTTGGTAGAATAAGTAATAAGAAATTTAGGTCTAGGATTTCGTGAAGATTAGCTATTCACTGCCGCGAAATTTGACTTGGAAATCGATAGATTTACTATTTATAAATTTTAAAGAAAGAAAAAATTTCGCTCCAGACAGGATTTGAACCTGTAAACTTTCGTCTCAAGCCGACGAATGCTCTGACCAATTGAGCTACTGAGGATTCAAGTCCCGTGGCGAAATTTTTAATTCCTTTCTAACCTGTGAACGCTATTTACTATCTGTTTTGATTTCTCTTACATTATCTATAAAATTGGTAAAGATTTTTTATGCGTATTTATTTGTGTTAGAAAATACTCTCACCACGTGAGATAGTGCTTTTATAGTCACTAGTGGTCGCTCGTTGGTCGAAATTCGACCATAATAAATTTTAACATCTTGTTGATAAGAACGCCATCTTCATTTCTCAAGACCAACTACTTTGTTTCCAAACTTTTTAGTGCGTCATCTGTGATCTTTTATCGTTATCATCAATGTATTTGTTTGTGTGTGTCAAATGCATGGTAGTGTGGGTAATGTTTTATTTATAGATTTAAAGTACTTTATAAGCATTATTATCGAAAAATATTAGCGTTTTGTACTTCTCCTATACATAAATTATAAGTGTGCCAAATTTTATGCTCCTGCGTCCGTGCAATTTTCGTAAAAAATGGGTTCAAAGTTTTGGCATCAAGATTTAATACTAATTTGATAAGTTCCTTCAAATTGACCGGTTATATTGTGGTTTAAGCTGTGCCTATCAATATGTAAGACCTTGTTCAAATTCCTTATCTTCATTCTTAACTTTCCCTAGGGTAAATTGTAGCTCTACGTACTAAGTTAATAATAAAATACTTACAGCACATAAGACAGTACTCCCACAGCCCACATGTCTGTGTAGAATCCAACCGGCTCTCGCTCGACGATCTCGGGTGCTGCGAACTCTGCAGTACCAGTTGATATCTTCACCACCTCATTTGGATCTAGTTTCGTTGCTAGACCGAAGTCGATGATCTAGTCGGAAATAATATTGGTGTGATTAATCCTATTAATATTATAAATGCGAAAGTTTGTATGTATGGATGTATGGATGCTTGTTACTCTTTCACGCAAAAACTACAAAGCCGATTACGATGAAATTTGGTATGTAGGTAGCTGAAGACCCAGAATAACATATAGGCTACTTTTTATCCCGGAGTTCCCGCGGGATTGGGACTTACGCGGGTGAAACCGCGGGGCGCAGCTAGTAAGTAATAAATTAATTATTGACTGTAATATTAAAAATAATAGGACATTTAGGGTTTTCTCCTCAATTTTTAACTACAATCTTTACCTAGCGTCTCCGTAGATTATTAGTACGAAACTTTGTAGTACAAAAACTTTGAGCAGCGCATGTAGTGGTTACTAAAAGAATTAGACTTTCAGATCAAAAGAGCTATCTATACATTTCTTAATTTAAATTACTAAACGTAATCTAAAACAATTCATGGTATAAGGCCCAAATTAAGAGTGACGCACAAGTTACATCTCTTTCTTCTTATTAAAAAAAACATTATAAGTACAAAGCTATGCTTTATATTGAAATTCAATCTTATGGAAGTAGTCAAGGCTTTTTCAAAAACGTTTTTTATGGTTTGTTCCAATCTTAGTTCGTGGTTAATTTATATTTATCTGATAATTAGCATCTACATATAAAATTTAAGTAAAGGTTACATGAATAATTTAAAATTATATTTTAATTTTGAAATTTTGGAAAATACAACGCAAAATATTAACATACAGTAATCGGAGATTCAACCAAAGTAGCAAAGTCGTAGTAGGTAGGCTGTTGAGCTGCTGATTTATATATTCATTAATTAACTATTATAAATATTTAATACTTACCAATAGCAATCCACAGTAGGCAGCAAAAGTCAGAAATAGGGATGGTGTAATTTAGAATTTACTACATTTATATTTACAAATAAAATCGCTAGTGACATTTTGCTTTCGTTGGTATTCTAGCACTATGAAAAATAAAGCGAATCACTTATATTAATGCCTCTTGTAAAATATGCAAGTACTTTAAATACAAGTACTTGCCACTAGCGTGTTTTATTTCTTTCTCTTCTTTCAATTATTTCAACAAACTTATTTATTTATGAAGAGTTGTAAAAATTGTAGTTGTCATGCCAATAATATGGCAAAGTAAGAATTATGCTGTCACTTGTAAATCATTAAAATTACACAACATTTGTATTGAGTATTGAGTACTGAAAGTCAGTTGACAACTGGTACCCACCTTAACCTCAGTACCAGTTCTGGTCTGGCACATGACGTTTTCTGGTTTGAGATCGAGGTGGATGATGTTCTGTTCATGCATGTGTCGTACTCCTTCGCAGATTTGGCGCATGTAATGGGCAGCTTCCGCTTCGCTCATGCTGTATCCTGGTTCCGTGATGCGTTCGAAAAGTTCACCACCAGATAGGCTGAGAAAGGTATTATAATTTTTATCTTGTTTTTTGATTTATTTCAAAACGAAAATTAAATACTTAAATGCTTTTATGGGATACATTCTTTAATAGTTTTAATAGCAAATTTTATTTGATTATGATACTCGATACACTCGATTCTCTCTGCCTACCCCGTTAGGGACTTGACGTAAAGATCAATAAGTAAGTAACAGTGACACTCTAATATTTACGTTATTTCAAGACATACATTTCTAGGATATTTATTAACTTTACAATAAAAGAGTGAGGTGATTCAATAGTATTTCCTTTGCAGTCCAGAGTATTTTCCATGAGTTGGTAGAGATGAAGAAGGACGTAAAAAAAAGAAAGACTTTTTAGCTTTTACGTCATCTAATTTACTAAAAAGGACTAGATGTCTAAGTGATATCAATCCTATTGTGCTGAAATATTAAATAACAATATTCAAAAGAAATAAATATAACATTGACCCAAAATGAAAAACAACTTCAAGTAAGTACTTACAATTCATAGATGAGGACCATTTCATCGTCGTCCTCAAATGCATCGTGTAAGTTGATCAATTTTCTGTGGTGTAACTGGTTCATTATATCTATCTCTTTCTTGATTAGCTCCTTTTCCATCGCACCCGAAACTGGTATGAATTTGGCAGCAAAAATATTGCCTGTAGAACGCTCCCTGCATCGGTGAACGACACCGAATGCTCCAGTGCCTACAAAATCATATAATACCCCTCATACACATGATTCAGAAAAAGGTTTTAAATTGCCAACAGTCTGCAAAAAGTGCGAATTTTTATTGCAAATATAATAGTAATTTGTATGTAAAAAATAATATTAAATAGTCTTCGTTGCAACGGCCTGATAATAAAATAGAATTACCAACTCAATATTTAAAAATAACAATGTTAAAAGCCTACTTTAATATATACAAAGAATTAAATTATGTCAAATTTTTTTATTAAATTATATATTAAAATATTGAGATAATAAGTTTAAGAAGTTCTTATTCAAATACTATATTTTAAGGTTTTAAAGTATACATTAAAGGATAAATTAAAATAACGAATTTATTTATTTAATGATAGTATTAGTTATAGCTAATCCCTAATCAATTAAAACTATATGCCTACTACATGTGAATAACTATGAATATTACATATTTCTAAACTGTATTAGAAGAACTCATACCAATCATCTAAAATATCTAAGTGCCGTAATGAATTCATAAAAACCGTTTTTTTATTATAAATACATATTTAAAATAAAATTGTTATCAAGAAACATGCTCTAATTGAATATAATGTGATATTTTAACAAATACATGTAGTAAAAATATTTTTTAATTAGTTCTAGAGCCCATAACTATAATGGGTCATGGTTGCTCAATACTACCAATTTTTAGTTTATCTAAATTTAGTATGTTTTCATATGCAGCTACGCAGTCATATTATCTTTAGTGTAAGCAAATTTTAAATATGTTCTTAGTTAAAACCGTGCAATAAAAACTAAATTAATTTAATCATGTTAAGGATATTTTCACACTGAGCTAATATATCATAGTTTATATGTACATAATAAAATCGTAAATATGTCTGTACTTCTAACATCGATATACTTAGAAAGAGAAATTGAAATAGCCATACCAGGGGCCTGATTATGTATCTCAGTGGCCAACTCAAAATTGAAAAGTGTTTGATGTACACTTTTATATGTTTTATATGTAGCTATTTCAGCTTAGATATTAAGTTAAACCCTAGAATGCGTCCTGGGGGCTGACTATGAATCTCAGTGATCAACTCAAAATGGAAAAGTGTACATCAAATAACTGTCAAATGACGTCATTTGTGTTTGCTATCTCTATTCTATTATTATTCCATTTTGAGTTGATCACTGAGATACATAATCAGCCCCCAGGACGCATTCTAGGGCTTAACTTAACATCTAAGCTGGAATAGCTCAATCGGCAATCAAAAAAGGCAATTCTTCGTAAAATGGGGAGTGGCATTGTAATGACAATATTAGGAAACCAACAAGCAGGCAAATTTCTCGATGTAATTGTAGAATGTGATTTATTTAAATTCGGTATTAACATCATTAGTCAATGCCAGATCAAGTTCTTGTTATTGACACCGTTACGTTTAAGGAAAACCAAACCTTAAACAAATAAATATAATATGGTCCTTCGAGCCGGATTTCATGAACAGAATGGACGACTCTGCGTTCGAACAGAATTTGTATTTGTATGTATTTCTTAGATGCGGCGAGTAAATCTTTTACAGTTTATGTAAAAACTTTGCATTTTTAGCAATAAAATGTAAGTGCCCAAGTATAGTATTTCAAATATTACAATAAAATATATTCATCGCCTATAGATACCAAGTTGATAATTGTTATAACATTTAAATTTAAAATGTAGGCGAACTTTGGAATGGAACATATAATACGTGTTTCTCAATCTTACGTAGAAACATTTGAGTTTTAATATATAATATAGCTCGTGTGAGAATCTCCTTAAAATATATTTTTTTAATTATCGCACTTCTTAATGTTACAGCCAATGTCTGAATTCATGACGAGCAATTTAACGAATCGAAGATACATGCCCTGCAACTTTGCACATTCTCATACAAAATTACTACTTCTTTACATGGAATTTTCCGTTTAATTCATATTTTAGTAATATACGTTTTCTAACTTAAACACAATGTAAAAGTGATTCAAGTGCTATCACTTTTTCAATGAAGTGTAATCGCTTCAGTAAATCAGAGCAACAGTATTTTCGAACAGTAACAATGCTCTTAATTGTCTTCAGTACTGCTATCTCTTTTTTAGGATTCCAAACCATAATCTTTTGACTAGTGATTTCCTGATTTGTTCGTGTTGATAATATTTAGTTATGGTTTTGGCATGTGATAAAAATATTGTACTGGTATATATAGATGCAATAAACAATACGCATCGGCATTCATTCGACATTTGTTAAAAATCATTATGTAAACTTTATTGTTAACATTAGCCGTAACATAACTTTTAACGTATTAAATAATAGTATATTTATTATAAGATTATGTCCTAAAAATAATTATTTGAAAACCGTTTTCTTTTTTAAATTAATGCTTAATCATCATCGTACGTGCCTTTTGTATGTATTAAAATAAAAACAATATAATACGTATAATATCATAATATGAAAAAATATATGCGTGTGAGACAGAGAGATGCAGATAGAAGGAGATGCACTACATCAACCTAGTCACACACAGACCTCCGTCTCGTTTCCGTTTGGTGGACGCTTTCACGAAGTCACCTGAAATTCGACACTATTTGGTTAAAGTTTAAAATGATTTCTACCTTTAGGTTAGTTAGTGTTAAATCTATCAAGCAACTTCGTGAGTTATTTTTTATTTTCATGCTTGGTAAATTATTTATTCGTTTAAAAAGTGATAAAAAACTATAGTGTATATTTAACTATGTACTATAATATGTACTATAACTTACATTTCGTTTTTATTTTAAATTCAGATTCAATTCAGATATATATTTGGACTTTCAATTCTCATGACTTCACACATTGAATTGAAAACACACTAAGTATTTACGCAACATTATTTTAAAAATGTTAATTAAGTAGAATTTAAATGGGAGTAAAAAATTAAAATAAAACTTGTCTATCATATAGTCGAGCGAGCATGTACTTACTTTTTATATTTAAATTGGCTTATATTCTATTGCAAATCAAATTCTAAACTGTCTTTTGATAGAAGTATCAATAAGCAATTCTCATTTTTTCTGAAGAACTACAATACAACTGCAGAATGTAGTCAGATTTAGTAAAACATTACAAGCGAATAGATACACAACGTTAAAAGCGGAAAATAATACTAATGTTTTCAAGCTTAAAAATGTGTATTTGTCTCAAAAACCATTACTCATGCCTTTAAAAAAAAATAGCATTCAGAAAATCTACATTATTTTTACAATGCTGAGATGTTTATTTTACCCACACCATGATTAGTTTAGGGAATTATGTATTAAATAGCTCGATGAACCTTCTCTTGAAAACTGATTTCATTTAAAACTATGAAATTTTAAACACTTTTATTAGTCTAAGTGGATAAAGGATTCTACAATTTCAGACACATAGGATAGGCATTTGCACAGAAGGCGCAGGCGTGTCATACCTCAAACCTTAAAATTACTTCAAAAACACTAAACATTTTAAAGATATCTCATTTCTAATCTAGAGAGAACTAAAAAAACTGCAGAGAAGCCTAATGCTCTACGATCAAACAGAAGATCAAAGGCTTAAGAAGTGGAAGGAGTTTATAACGTGAAAAACATATATTTTTTAGAACTATTTTCACGCTTTCCTTATTAATAAGACTCATGCAATTAACATCTGAATTATGACATAAAGCCTGTTAAGAACTTTGTTTTTGACGTTCTGACAATATCTTCAATGATTTAAATAAACTGGTGTTGGTCCACTCAAATGGCCAAATGATGTCTAAATAATGTAAGATACTCATTTTATCTGCATAGTTTTAGCAAAGTGAAATAAATCGTGTTTTGGAAACACTAGTCTAGTAAAGCATATTCATGTTAATCTTGTGTATTTTTGTCAGCAAGATCCATGGTTGCTTTGTATGAAAAAAACAGTAAACTGCTGACGTATTTTAGCGTATATGGCCCCTTAATAGTTCAATTGATCTAGAAATACCCAACTTTTGTTCAGAATTTGTTTTATGTGATTACAATCATGATAACAGATGCATCATCAATCTTTTAATCATAGCTCTCTATCAAGTCTCAATGAACTTTTGGTTAAAATACTACCTTTCCTTTGTTTACCTGTA
>NJDD01001714.1:45386-55659 GCA_002245505.1 Calephelis nemesis | reverse complement strand
GGTTTAAGTGAAAAAATATATTTTTACAATACAACACAATATAAAATGCTATTTATTTTACACTATTATGTAAAATGGCTATTTCTCATTTATTTTTAAATTAATTTACAGTTATTGGGGCTACATTGATTAGTAGAATTGAAAATAATGCTCCCAATGTTTAACATGTATTTGCGTCAAATCACGTATTTGTTAGTTAAACCATTCTCAAACTAAACCCTTGAATTATAAAGTAGGACCATTATAGAGCAAATTACTGCTATTGCATTTGTGGTACTTGTTGGTAAAATAACTTTAAAAGAATAACAACATTTTAATAAAAAAACTAAAAAATTTTTGGAATTCCTTTTATTAAAAAATATTGTTTCACCCATCCCCATCTTAAAAAAAGGGAAATGATGTCTGGTTTAGTGCCTTATAGTTAAAATAAATTGTTTATATGTTGCTTATTTTTGAAACAACGCTAAAATGAGTTTAACAATGCAAAGTTGTGCAAATGAAAATACTTTAGTTGAAGTTTTAAAACATTTAAAGCTATAAATTCTTACCCATATCATCCTTTGTAATATCCTTGATGAATATAAGGATGTAGTCATCGAACACAGTGTACTTAAGATGCTGAGACTCAGACAGCTTGTGTCCGTCCTTGGTCAGAGTGACGTCCGCTGGTTGGTCGCCCGTGTAGAGGATCTTTATCTTCGTGTTATCGTGTTCTGGGAGATGAAGATCTCCTGGCATACGAGTGATGCGTGGTGGATCTAGAAAAGTATACTTTCTTAAAGTTTAAGCCTTAATTTTCTACGTAATTTTACTAGCTGTCTCATTCGAGGTTGTCTCCGCGCAATTCTTATTACCTTGGTAGGTAAGTACTATTAAATAGAAATAAGATAGATCTTATCTCTTGAGTTAGACATACTTAATTGATTCAATATTTTTAAAAGATAACCAGGAATATCCGTATACACTACATTTCAAAAGGAATTCAAACGCAAAGTACTAAGACAGGTTGATAAGATAAAATAGGAAAGAATGCGCATGCCACAATAGACTTTGCAGCTACACTACATTTAACTTTTTTCTTTTGCGAAAGGAACTATCTAAAGGAAAACGCGTAGAGTGATGAATAGATTCAAAAGAAACTTACTTCCAATCTTCAGTTTGGTAGTGGTATGGATATGTCCCAGACTGTTGCTGGCCTCGCAGGTATAATCTCCCTCGTCGGCCTCAGTGCACTCCAGGATATTCAGTCTTAGTGTACCCTCTCGTGATTCAGCGATGAATCTATGGAGAAGAAAATTAAGATTAGAAGATTCAAATAAGTGCAAAATTCTAAATTTCAATAACAAAACCTACAAATTTGAAATTTAGAATTTTGTGCACAGGGTGTATTGCCTTGCCGCAAAAAGCTTATGTGTAAAATAGTTGAAGAATTTTGTTGTCGTTAGAATTTGACGACGTTACTTCTTCCTAAGGGTAGTTGCTTGCTGTTCCAAACACAGAGCAGAAACGATCCCTGAACTGTACCTATTACGTTCATGCCAAACGAAGCCAAAAGCGTAGTTGATCATAAATATTTTCGTTACATATTTCGCAATAAACGCGGTTCGTGTTAAAAGAAGCGGTGGGTACAGAGTTCATCCAGAGATGTCAACCCTGTTTTA
The DNA here is from genome assembly GCA_002245505.1 of Calephelis nemesis. Taxonomy (NCBI): domain Eukaryota; kingdom Metazoa; phylum Arthropoda; class Insecta; order Lepidoptera; family Riodinidae; genus Calephelis; species Calephelis nemesis. The sequence goes on along the minus strand of NJDD01001714.1, from coordinate 53,998 downwards.
TATCGATACGTCAGAGCGGGGGCCACATTACATTTTTAGTATTAATTTTATTATAATATTACAATTTTTCTTAGCTGACACGTCATGTCTCTATTTATATCTTTTTCTAATTTTATGTTTATAAGTTAAATTTATCTTGGTTTCGTGATTAATATGTAAACATTTCTTCGTTTATGTTCATCATTTGATACGTATATGAATACAGAAGGACATTTATAGGAATTGGCTTAATTACTGCAAATTAAACCTTAAGTAAATAAAATATTTTTGTCATTTTGAAAGCGATCAGCTTAATAATTAATGTTGATTAGCCTTGCACTTAAAGATCTATGATCGTTTTCCTTTTTGCTTTTGGAACAGACTATGGCAAATTATGTTATCGGATAATTACGCTAGTGCAATGAGTCGTTATTATGTAGTAGAGGGTGTGGTAGCCTGCCCCCCTAGCTTGCTTTTGATGCCGTAGCATCACTTCAAGTCAATGTTACATCCTTGCTGGATTTTAGGGTAGCTTAGCAGACATGACTTAAGTTCCTGACTATAACATAGTGATGCGTAATATTTAAGGTTTCTATAGGTGACGGTTGTCTTTTGCCATCTTGTATCCTTATTAAATAGCAAAAAACGAGAATGGTATAGAGTTACCTGGTGCCCAAAAGCACCTCCCTGCCGTTTCTGAGCCACCGTCCGGTGGGCACGGGGCTGCCGGTGGCCACACACTCCAGGGTGTGCGGCCGGCCCAGCGGGCACGCGGTGTGGGGGGGCAGAGGCTTCAGCCACTCGGGCTTGGCCCCGCCCACCTGCTCGCCCGTGCGGACCGGCGTCGTGCACGTCGACGGCTCCGATTTACCTGCATATTCGATAAAAAAAAGCTTATAATCAATTTGAATGGAAAAGCGGTTGTCTGTAAAGTCGATTTACCGACGATCGTTGAACGTGACAACGTCATAAGAACGGAGGCCGATTGTGCCTCTTTATCGCTCGTTCCGCGCTCTCCCTTGCACTTCAAGCCTTAAATGGAACGCCTCGGAGCGAGTTAACGCCGCAAGAGTGCGTGCAGCCGGCTCCATCGAATTATAAGACGTTATCACGTCAAAAACTCTTAAGTAAATATTACTCGTCCGGGATTCATATCTCTACTCGTACGTAAAGGCATATTGTGAGAAGTTTCAGTAAGTGAGTTCGAAAGTTTTCTTGTAACACATATACCTACTTATAATGTTGTCTGGTAGAGCTCGCTTTGTTTGGCGATAAGGCTTCCTTTTGTGTACTACAAACTGTAATCTTATGCTGTTAATAATACCTATTTGTATTTACTTTGTCGTAAATTTGATTATGCATTATAAAGAGTTCATTTTTTTTTTATCGGAAACATTTTTAATATACACTTGCAGTTCTTTAACGATCTTAGAGACTAATAGTGCACTTTAAGAAACATGTACTTTATGAACAGCATTTGCAGTGTAACAACACTGATATGTTAAAATAATTATATATTTTGATTCACGATATAGAAGTGGTGTCCGTTGAGTATTGAAGCCGAAAGTCGATACAAAATTCATTATCTCGTTTCAAAATAGAAATCATATGCACACGTTGATACCGACTAAGCAATGGAAGAACACGAATAAAAATATTTAAGAAATATTTAGTGAAATGAGAATACCTCATAAAACAATTTCATAATAAACTATTTATACTATACATCAGCATTGTGCATGGACTTATGAAACTGAATATACTTAGTTATCTAACCAGCAGAGTTAACAGCGATGATGCGGAACTCGTAGTCCACCTTCTCGTTAAGGTTCAGCGCTGTGAATGTTGTGTCCAAGACATTGTAGTCATTGCACTTCACCCACACAGCGCTGGTAATTTCTCGACGTTCGATTATGTAGCCAGTAATACGGGAGCCTGAAATTAAAGCGATTGTTAACTCTAAACATTTTGTGTAACTATAGTATCCAATCCCGTGCAATAATTTTCTTTATTAGAAAATTGTAAAAACCACATTTTCTTTTTATTGCCCCACCCGGGAATCGAACCTGGGTGGAACATGAAATCAAGTCCAACACCAACACCTGGACCGTTAGAGGCGTTAGTTTTATGCAAACTACCAACGGTTATATTAACGGATTACGGATCGTTGATTAAAGGAACCGGGCTTAAGAAGTAGATTGAATAGGAATTTAGTCAGTATTTAGCAACAAAATAATAATAAAATATAAAAACGTAACTGAGGTGAAGGCAACAACTGTATTAGGGTTTTAAGTATTAATTGAAGATTTTTTTTTAAATATTTTTAATGACTTCATATATTTGAAAGCCATATTGTAAAATAACACTGGATGGTATCTCACAGCGACATATTATTCTAAATTCAAGGGCCAAAACGTAGGTCTGATTATTTTTATATGTGTGGGAACGGCAAACAAGCACACAGCCTTCCTGATTGTAAACGGCATCATAGATGTTATTGGTGTGTCGCTGTGCTGTGGCCGAGACGTTAGGCCAATTAAAGGTTATACTACCCTCCGAACCGGCACATTATTAGTTTTTATGGCGGCAGGAATAGGTAAAGCGGTGGATCCCTATCTGTGTAAGTTGCTGTACATCACTTTGCCTTCAGCAGCCTAGTTGGCAATGGCATATTTTACCTAAGCTTGCGTCTTAGGAGCTCTTTGGCAGAGAGGCAAGTGGTCTATCCTAATTAACGGACTCAGACCAAGGGGAAAGTTTGGTCCCAAAGGACTATTCAGAATGTTCCTTACAAGTATCATTGTCGTATCGAATATAGCTAACAAGATATTGTGATAAAGTTACCGCCATCAGTAGCGGGCGCGTCCCAGGCGACATCGACGTAGTTCTTCCCGACCCGCAGCACGCGCGGGGACCGCGGGGCGGAGGGCGGGCCCGCGCGGGCGCGGACCTTGAAGGGCGCCGAGCTCGCCGAGTACTTGCTGAACCCGGCCGCGTTCTTGGCCCGCACGCGGAACTCGTACTCGTGCCCAGGGACCAGGTTGTACGCCTGAGAGTAACATTATGGTTAAACACTTTCAATCCTCACGTAGTCCGCCATAAGAAGACAGAAAACAGGAAAAAACAGATTTAATTTAGCCTGGGAAGAAGATAAAATGAACATTTTTGTTAATATAAGAACAAAAATTCATCGCCAGATATATTGCTGAGAGCAAAACTCAAGAGCAGCTTGGATGATTTGTTTTTTTTTAAATTTTTTTTTATTACAATTCATTTTCATTTAAATAGCCTACCGGTATCCTCTTTCGGAAGACTATTCAAATTATAATTAATAATAAGAGAAACGTAAACAACACAAGTGTTTCTCACTTTAAAATATGAATATTTGGAAGTATATCAAGCGCCAACGACGGAAAAAATCGAATACAAATAACTCATTCACAATGTTCATAATATCTGGTCATATTTTTTTTTTACGAAAAAGAAATGCTACTCTACTAACCTGGTAATTGCAGTCCTTGACAAGGTAGTCAGCACTGTTCCAGACTCCGTCTTGTACGTCCCGGAACTCCACCCTGTATCCCTGTATCCTGGCGCCGCCGTCCGACCTGGGCCTGTCCCATACCACAGTCGCAGACGATCCATCCCAGTCCGTAACGCGAGGCACGCCTGGCGGATCTGGCACCGTGAATGAGAACTGTAACACATAAATAAATATTTAAAACGCCATGTTACGTGAATTAACCAAATAAAGAATAAATTTTACAAAATAAGAAATAAAGATACTGTATGTCACACATAATGTAAAAAGTCTTTAGACACATAGCTTTAAGACATTAAAATTATTATTGTTGAATTAAACATAATTATAGCAGAATAAAATTTTGTAAAAGATGGTACTTGTTAACCTTAAGTAAGGAGAGAGAAATAAAGAAAAAGAGTGACAAACAAACCTGTGCAGTAATGTAATCGTCCATGTTGAGTGGTTCGGACACACCGTACAAGTTCTCAGCACGTACTCGGAATGTATATTTGCGGTTCGGTTCCAGACCCATCACGTTGTAGTGGCAATTACGTACGAATGATGAGATCTTTGACCATACCTGAAAAAAGATGGTTGACTATTATAAATATCTGTTCCAATTTGGTCAGCAATTGGTCTATGATTCAGTATGAAACTACTCAACGCATTTGCATGAATAATTGAGACAAATTTCTAGATTCAATAAATTCGTTTTTGTGTTTGTGTTGAACCAAATTATAAATTATTGAAAATTATAATCTTTATCTCCAGTAAAATTATTATGGACAGTAAAATACTTATATTTTGAAATTATATTTTTTCCCATTTCCTGTTATTTATTTATTTAAAAAAGTGAAGACTTTCAGTTTGTACATAATGTCCATTTGAACAACTAATTTTCCTATATAGAAGTAAAATCATGCTCATATATGAAGAATAAGAATACAAGAATACAAGTTGATAATTGAAGCTTATGTAATTTTTGTTACTCATTGTGTTCGTTGTAAACTTTCAGATTTTCTATAAGTGAATACAATAAAGGTTACTTACTCCAACATTATCCATCTTCTCAACAATATAGTTGGTAATTGGTGAGCCGCCATCATCCAGCGGCGGTTTCCACGACAGCGTGCAAGTGTCTGGTGTAATATCTGAAGCGTCTAGTGGACCTACTGGTGGTGAAGGTTTGTCTACGACTAGTACCTGAAAACAATTATACGGGAGATTAAACAGTTTACTTGGAAATAACAAACAAATAAATATCCTCGGACCCGGCAATACAAAGATTTAGATGTTCATCACACAAACGTCCGTCCCCATCGAGATTCGACACCAAGACTCGCGAATGTTCGATGGCAACAGGATTGTGCGCTAACCCAACCTAAGAGGTTTTTGTATAAGTTACTAGCTTCCGCCCGCGAGTTTGTCCGCGTGAAATAATAACTTCAGGCTAACGCTTACTTTTACCCGCGATTTCGTTTATAGTGAATAAGTACTGGGTTTTATATTGGGTTATTCTCAAAAAACCAAACCACAGTTGTGTAAAGGAAATATTATTTATAATTAAATTCTTGTGATGAACAATGTATTTATTTGGACAAGGATTACTATCAGCAAAATAACATTGTGAAGAAGGATTAATATAAATATTTTCGCAAATAATGCATTACTTTGGAATAAATTTGGTTAGTACACAAAGGTTTTATTGAGCTGACCTTAAAAGATAGACATACGCTGTCGCTGTGTTTTTTTTAGAACTTTTATAGAGGAACAATTCGGTCATACACGGTTTTTTTTGCGAACCTTTAACCGTTTACGCAGCGTACACAGCAGAAGCTCTCAATAGGAAAAAATGCCCCGATTTTAAAATCATTGTTACTCCACTCCTGTTGGTCTTCGTGCGATGATAAAATAAAGCTTATAGCCTTTCTCAATGAATCGGCTATCTAACACAAAGAATTTTCGAAATCGGACTAGTAGTTCCTGAGAATAGCGCGTTCAAGCAAACAAATTCTTTAGCTTTATGATATTAAATTCAATAAGCATAGATAAGGAACCCAATTTTCAAAACTCCTATCCTATCAACTCCTATCAACTGACTTACATGGACATCTGTCTAATCCGTTCAATGATGGTAGAATGTCTAAACTTGTTTAAGCTAACCGGCATTTTTTTAAATTTCTATACTTCTTATCGTCGGTGATTGGTGGAATTTCATTCTTGATACAATTTCTTTACAAACACTTGTACTTTCCACAATATATTTTTTATTTTTATAGTTTAGTCAACCGGTTTCGCTATACAAGTTGTTATATAGCACTGATGATGCTTGAAGTATTTGTAAATAAATTGTATCAGTGTTTTTTTATTGCTTTAATTTGATATAATTTAACTTAACTTACCCTGCAAGTACCGCTGTCCGAACCTTCGCTGTTCAACAGCTGAACAGTGTATGAACCAGTGTCTGATCGCTTAGCACACGAATTGAGGAACACTGTGTCAATGTCGGATGTCACGAAACGTATCCGATTGTCGGGGAATACCTCTTCGTTGTTTACCATCCATGATACCTAAAGAATTAAAACAAATGATTAAAAAATTGAAAATGGCTTTTGATGTTTTGATAAACTCAGGTTGAAAAATTCTTTAACAAAATTCATCAATTTCAAAGTTTGGTGGAAGTTTTTGAAGCGAGATAATAATACTTTTCTGTGCAGGTCGTGCCATAAGGACCAATTATTATAAGCCTTATAATCAATTGGTATTTATTTAAAATTGTTATTGTACCAAAAGCAAACCAGGAGTCCAAATCATGAAATAAATAAAAATAATTATTATGATTAATATATCAAAAGAAATTGATAAAATTGTGTGACATAATATCAATGTTATGAACCTTACGACGTGACACAAGAAACTAATTAGGAGTAAATAAATATAATGATTTGAAAATTAAGAAAATAAATTAAGATATTTACCTTTGGTCTCGGGTTTCCAGTGAAAGGTACTGTAATTTTGATTTCTTCCCCGGCAATGACTGTGATATCTCTGAGGCTGATGTCGCTTGTGATGCGCGGTGCATTAGGAGGCGCACAGGCCCTGATCGCGTCAGAGCTTTGAGACCATGGTCCTTGACCTGCCGCGTTAACTGCTGCTACGCGGAATTCATATTCGTGATTCTCTATCAAGCCTGTCACTTTGTAAGTTGTATCTGGAATGTGTGCGTGAGATGCCTTGGTCCACTTATCTTCAGTAATCAGTCTCTTTTCAAGGACATAGCCAGTGATAGGTGATCCACCATCGTGTCGTGGCTTGGCCCATGTAACGGTGATCGAAGATTCCGTTGTTTCCACAGACCTTGGCACACCTGGCGCTCCAGGTGGATCGAATGGATGTCTCGCTTTGATTGGTTCTGTTGTTTGAGCAGGATCAGATTGACCATATTGGTTTTCAGCCATTACTCGGAACTCGTAACTCTTTCCTACATTAAGATTCTTTACCCGTAGGAACGGTGTGGTGACGTAGCCTGATACTTTAGTCCAGGTCGGTGAACGAGCTTCCCGTTTCTCAACAACGTAGTTTGTAATTTCACCGCCACCGTTGTCTTTGGGCGGGTTCCAGTATAACGTAAGCGCTTCACCTTCAAATTCATCAGCGCGCAAATTCTCCGGTTTACCGGGTCTGTCGAGTACGCGAACGTTAATAGTGGCTGTATCATATCCAGATGGATTACGGAGTTGCAAACGATATTGGCCACCATCAGACCTTCTAGCATCTTTAACCACAAGGGATGCAGACTCTGGTGTGATTTTCTGGAATACTCTTGAATCTCCTTCCACATCAAGAAGATTATCATCCGCAAACCAAGAGGCTGTAGGTTGCGGGAAACCAGTGTATGGTACATGAATAGAGAAGTCTTCCCCAGCACGTACAGTGATGTCGCGAACTCCACCCAAATCCATACAAGGTTTATTTGGTTGCTCAGTGATAGTAATATCAGCAGTTGGCTTGCTAGGTTCCGATCTTCCAACGTCATTGACAGCAATGACTCTAAATTGATAATCTTCACCTTCCTTGAGTTTTGGAACTGTATGAACAAGTGTAGGTACGGGCACATCGTTGACGTCCTTCCAGTCTTTGTCACCTTTAGCCTTCTGTTGAATAATGTATCCCTTGATTTTAGAACCACCGTCGCTTTTGGGTGGTCGCCATGATAATGTGACTGAATCTTTGGTGATTCTATCCGGCTTGGGCGCCTCTGGTGCGCTAGGTTTAAGTCGTTGTGTCTGGGCAACGATTGGTTCAGTAGGTTTACTTGGCTTACCAGGACCAGCCTCATTAACCGCTATAACGCGGAACTCGTAGCGATTGCCTTCACGCAAGTCTTGTACAGTGTAACAGGTGTTTGGTGTTGGATAGTTGTTAACTTTCATCCATTCACCTCCACGCTCTCTCTTCTCGACGTAATAACCTGTAACTGGTTTACCACCGCTAACTGCTGGTGGCTCCCATTCAAGAGAGCAACTATTAGCACTGTATCCGGTGATCTTAGGCGTGTCTGGAGCATCTGGAGGATCGAATGGTGATTTAGCCAAAATTGGTTTGCTCTCTAATGGTTCGGATACACCGTACAAATTCTCAGCACGTACCCGGAATATATATTTCTTTCCTTCCATCAAGTTCTTAACATTGAACGAACATTTTGGACAAAAACCAGCAATGGTACGCCAATCATTAACACCGAATTCAGCCACTTCAACGACGTAGCCAGTAATTTCACTACCACCATCATCTACTGGTGGCTGCCATGAAAGGCTCATGGCTTCGTGTGTAACAGGAGTACATACAAGTGGTCCTTTCGGTATTCCTGGTTTATCTACAACCACCACTTCAATATCAGCAGAGTCCTTTCCATATTCATTAGATGCTGTAATAGTGTACTTGCCAGCATCGTCACGAGTAGACTTTTCAATACTGAGTTTAGTCTCGTCGATTTTGGTTTCTGCAGATATTCTATGAGACGGTACAAGTGGTATAGATCCCTTTTGCCATGAAATTGTCGGTGTGGGTGCACCAGAAATTGGAATGTTAATGTTTATTGGTTCACCCG
>NJDD01001714.1:27796-38888 GCA_002245505.1 Calephelis nemesis | reverse complement strand
TTTATGTATTAAACTAACACACTGTAAAAGTAATATATGTTATTTGCAGTTAAAAAAATATTTTTTTTCTTTATTACAATATTTATGGCAAGACTAGGTATACAGATTCGGATGAAAGTTACTAACGTGACTCAGTTACCAAATAAGTCCTGTACGAGCACTAATAATTTTGATCTTTCGTCTGTACCCACTATAAGAAATCAGATAGATGTACATTATATAGAGATTTATAAAACGACCGGATTCGAAATTTACCTTAACATCGAAGCCGAATTTCTGTCCAACCTTGATCTTGATATCAATAAGGTTAGTCCTGTCAATCTTCGGCGCCATGTTTCTGGGCTTAGCTACAATCGGGTGCGTGCTGTCGCTTGGCACTCCCGGACCCGCCTTATTGACTGCACGTACACTATAATTTAAAAAAAATTAAATTAAGCATATGTACATACACCATAAAAGACAATTTAAAAACAAAAACATGTAAATTAAGCGTATCTACATACAGCAAAAAACAATATCGCCTTTTGAATCTATCTATTCGTTTGTATACCTTAATGTACTGTAAGAAATGTTTTCCTCGAAAGTGGTTTTCAAATGGCAAAGGTTAAAAATGATACTATTTCGGAACCGGATCTGCTAAACATTTTCTAAATTCCAACTTAAGACATCTGGTATTACAATCAATTCTAATTTTAGATTTTCAAGGCTTTATTTTGTTGCTGAGCAACTTACTTGAAACTAGATTAAAATCAAGGGTCGGGCAACAATAAAAAGAAAATATATATTTTAAATTTTCTTTTAAAATATCGTTTCCAGGGTGATTGACGTCAGGCTTGCCACCTATCACATTATGGGACTTAGTGTATTCAGCTAGTCGTGGATGTTCTGGTTGTGTCTTTGCCTACTTCATCAAGATATAGGGGTGGAGATACTTTTTTAAGATTAAAAAGAGTCTCCGTCGCCTTATCGTGGCGTAGCATTTATCAGTGCAGAGTATTAAAGTAGTGCTACTAGGAGTATCTTATATTAGAAGCTTCTACAGCTTGTAGCATGGCAGAGTAAGATATTGCTTAGCCATTTTAAATCATTTGATTTCGAAAGATAAAACTCACCGGAACTCATAAGTCTGTCCCTCAATTAGATCCGGTACGGTACATGTAGTTTTATCCGCGGGTACTTCGACTGCCTTTTCCCAGTTGCCAAACTTGTCCTTTTTCTCGATGATGTAGCCTTCGATGGGGGCGCCACCGTCTTCGCGGGGCGGAGTCCATTTGAGGTCCACGTGGTCTTTGTCCCAGTCTGTTACTGATGGAGTGCCTGGTGCTCCTGGTGATTTGAATAAGTATACAATTATTATAATGTCAATGCTCTTTATTAGTTTATCTAATTGACAATTTTAAAGGATTGCAGTAAGTATTTTAAACTATCTTGTAAATTAAAAATTATCTAGAGCGAAAACTTCTTGGAATGCCAATCGGCAAGAGTAAGTAGATAAAAGTAAACGTCCATAAGTAACAGGAACTCAACTTTTCGATACAAAATTGGTGAATAGATTACAATGTTGGAATTTTGATATCTTTACTCATTATGACTTTCAAATATTGCAATGATTTATTTCGAAATCTACAATTATTAAGAATATTTAATATGGTTAGCAGTGTTAAACGTCGTCACAACTTACCAGGCTCATCGAATGGATTCTTAGCGACGATGCTTGTTTCTGAGGTGAGCGGTTCGGACTCTCCCTCGGAGTTGACGGCCGACACGCGGAACCGGTATTCCTTGCCCGGCGTCAGACCCGTTACTTCACACTCTAAAACATAAAATTTGAATGTAAATATCACAATAATGTTATTAGGATATATAGCAATTAATATTGTGCATGCATAGATCCATGTGGAACTAGCCGTGGATGAACGAAAACACATTTAAACCCCTAGTTTAAGCAACGCACCATTTCCACCTTTGGTGTCTCTAGAGGGCGTGAATTCTTACCATCACGAAATCCGTCTGCTTGTTTACCTTCCATAATCCTCCTTTCCATATCATCAAAAAATGTGTTTTTTTATTGTTCGAAAGGCCTGTCTAGATTTAGATAACTTAGAGCGGGTTTGACCAAGATTGTTCAAGCAGATTCTACGATAAGGCAGGTAATTAATTTCAAATCAAATTAACAAGATGTGACGTCACTTTGACTAACCGCCATTTGAAACACATAAAATTCTGTTTACAGCTGGTCTTTTAAATTTATACAATAACTGTGAATTTTTGTAACTTTTGAAACTTTTGTAATAAAATAAGTCACTCACTGGGTTCATCAGACCGAGCACACGGTACCCAAACACCAGTTTCGGTATCGAGCTTGTCCACTTGGTAGTATTCGATGGGGGAGCCACCGTCGTCTTTCGGTCTCTTCCACTTAAGTGTGGCACCTTCCTTGTGTACGTCGGAAATCTGAGAAAAAATAAAAATCTATTAATTTTCTACATTAAAAAATATTCTGTTATTTGCAGACTAAACACACTTTAATTTCATTAAAAAAAAAAACAGTTTTTAGTTTAAGTAAAGGCGTTTGCTTGACGCCACCAACGAGGGTCAGCTTCGATTTGCGATAGTCTCAGGCATTTATAAAATTCACATGGATGTCTGTATTTATGGGTCTGGATGTTTAACAAACGTATTCCACTATCTTTAAAATTATTTATGTGTATAAGTCTCGTTGAAACAAACCTATGACACAACTATTGCTTACTTTGGCGTCAATAAAAAAGTATATTTACCTGTAATGGTCCCTCAGGAGGCGCCGGCTTGTCCGTGACCAGAACATTGATGGTGACGGTATCTTTACCACTGGAGTTGACGGCCGTGACGGTATATTCACCACTGTCGTCCCTCCTCACTGGTCTCACCACCAACTTAGTCGAGTAATCTGGACTATCGATGGTCACCGCCTTTGATGGTCTGAGCGGCATGTTTTGGTATCTGTGGACATTTTATTATATTACTTAGTTTTTTTTAATTATCCATGCATATTCATTTTCTTATAGTAGTAAACGGTTACGTAGCTACACAATCTTTTTCAATAATAATTGAGAATGTAAAAAAAATTACACATTTTGATATTTTTTTATTTCAATAATGTATTTACATTGATTTTTATAAAGAAGATCAATTTTCACTTTTTATGAAGGTGTTAATTTTATATTTTTTTCTATATACGAGATTAAAGTAGTAACAGTATTGCAAATGGTCATCCAAAGTGATTTGACAGTTTTTATAATCTTGAAAATTAATTAATCTTAAATTCAAAATAAACAAATGAAAATGTAATAATTGAATATTTTAAACAATGTTTTTTGATAAAATATAGCATTAAGAGACAATAATGTTAATTTAGCCTTAAATAAAATTTGTATACCAGTTAGGTCTGGTGGAATAGGCGAAGCATAAATGATTATTATAACACCTCCATGTACCCTATTTGTGCACAAATAAAGAGTTATTATTATTATTTATTTATTGAACGGAAAGCACATAAGTAGAAGTATTTCTTAATGTCAAGAAGTACACTAGATCCACAGACTACAAAGATGGTGATCGTGAGTTTCCGAAGATAGGCTTCGATGTTGAGCCTCTTGTGTAAGTTTACCAGCCAACCTTCCGATTACTACCTGAGCATAATTGCCATGCAACATTATAGCAATGAGAATAGGTAAAGCGGCGGTACTAAAATCATTCGACGGTACCAAAATCATCATACTCACTATCACCTAGTCAAAAAAATGTGTGCGTGTACTAGCGTACACTCGTAAGAAGTGAAGAAGTGAAACTTCTTTATGACGTTATTTTTCAAAAAATAATTTACTATATGCAACTTTACAGAAATTGGTTAAATAAAGTTTGTTGCCAATCCCTACTCCGCTGGAGAAAGTATACTTCGAATCACGCGTGGTAGCGATAAGAACAAAGATGGCGCGTAACGGGAAAATGTGACGCGTAACGAAAAAATGTTACACTAAATTTTTTTCGTACCCCGATAAAGAAGTTTCACTTCAAAAATCGTAGACGCTCTTCCACTGGTGCATACTCCTAACACTCTTATCATCATCTACATGTCCTTCCTAGATGGAGCTGATTCGAAAATCCTGTATCTATTAATCTTCTTTCCTTACCTCCATTCCACAGCTGGAGCCGGTTCTCCAGTGATTGAAGCTTCCAGCTTGAGTGTGGAACCAGCAGATAGTGTGACGTCCCGGAGATATCTCCTGTCGATCTTTGGCGCCAGGAAACGAGGCTTGGCAACGAAGTTCTTACTTGCCTCTGAAGGCTTGCTCTGACCAGCTTTGTTCACTGCGATCACGCGGAATTGGTATTCGTTTCCTTCTATTAACCTGTGTATAAGAAAGTTTAACTTAAGCAGGCAGCAAAACTTAAGAGGCTAATTTAAACAGAATAGTTCTAACTGCTACGATAGAAACAAGAAATAAATTGGTAGTAAGTGCATTCTGCAAAATATTACTATGCATTTGAGAAGAATTGGCGGCATTGCTTTTATTAATGTGTTACTTTAATAAAAGCGCAAAGGATTTAGTCAAAAAGGTTTTTTTTTTCAATATGGCAGAAACGTTTATATCACGCTAAAGTTTTTTTTCATAGTAAGGAAATAAAAAAATATTGTGAATTTTTAATTTGTTTGAAAATTGAAAAAACAAACGAATCACTTATTCCTAACATCGAAACCAATCATTGAAATGAAAATAGGGACTTTTACTTTTCTGGTTAGTTTCTGCACCAAATAGTTGAGAAGTGTTTATAGTTTAAATTAATATTTATCTTCAGTGAATGTATTTGCTTATTAAAAAAAACAGTAGCATACTGTAGCTTTAGAAGGATTGCTGTGGATATTGCTAAAATTTAATATGTTTATTTATAACCTGTTATTTCGGCGATGAAGACAAGTAATCAGTCCACTATTTAAAAAATAATACTCTTCTTACCCATTAACAGTTCCAGATGGCGTTGGTGTGTGAGTTTCAAGACATTTCTCCCACAATGGGCTGTATTTGTCCTTCCTCTCGATAATGTACCCAACGATGGCTGACCCTCCATCTGATGTTGGTGGTTCCCACTTGAGGTCCACATGACTGGCCGACCAGTCGTCCGGCACGGGAGCTGATGGAGCGTCCGGAACAGCTGGAAAATAATTAACATGTTAATTATACAGAAATTGTAGACGCCATACTTTTTTTCATAAAAACACAAAAAACAATAATTTTCTGCAGTTAAGCAGTATTGCCAATTTGACTTAGAAATTGGAATTGAATAAGTCATTTTAGGTACTCTGGAACACAATACAGGCGAATTATTAAACATTAGTTAATAGTAAAAAATATATTTAGGATTTGTTGAATTTATCCGTCTGCTTGTTTGCCCTCCATTATCATAAAAAATATGTGTTCACAAATTCCATATTGAAAAAAAGGTAAAAACCACCAAAAAATTAAAAGTAGTAAGCCGAGAAAAAATACCATAATAAACCTTAAAAAAAACGCCAGTTCTCGTGGGAAAACTACCAAAGTGGTAACATTGGAGGTAAGCCTCTTTTGTAAGTGTACTAAATACTCTACTTGCCAAATCACATGTGGTCAAGTCAAAAATAAAAAAAAACTTACTGAATGGGTCTTTAGCGACGATAGTGCCGAGGGTTTCCAGTGGCTCGGACTCTCCTTCCTTGTTGATCGCCTTCACGCGGAACTTGTACTCATGGCCAGGGATCAGGCCATCAACCTGTAAAAAGCAATATTTGTAGTCAATTTCTATTATCGCCTCTGTGGTCTAGCGGTCCGGGTGTTGGACTTGACTGCATGAGGTCCCGGGTTCGAATCCCGGGTCGGCCAACAAAAAGAAAATTGGATTTTTCCAATTTTCTAATACAAAAATGTTGGTCGGGATTGGAAATATGCCCGGTTGGCGATAGGCTTGCCACCTATCACATTGTGGGACATAGTGTCTCCGGCTAGTAGTGGGTGCTCTGGTCGTGCCTTTGCCTACCTCTTCGGGGATATGGACGTGAAGATACAATTTCTTTGATACCAAACATTTGAACAAATACTGAGGTATTTATAAGCAATAGGCAAACAAGTTAGAAACATATGTATGTCATCTAGAATCACTCAAAATCTTAACAGCGTCTTGTAAGTAAGTGTAAAGTCGTAGCCCCCTCGTCTAAAAATACCGGCGGCCTTACCCTCTTTACTGGACTGTCAGTATGGAAAGCGCCGTATTTTTAAAAGGTAATGCGATTAAACCAATCCGAGAAAATCTTGGCATGATTCTACCATCCAATGAATTATAGAAACGAAATAGTATTTTCATTCAGAACAATATTACGCAGTTTATTTAATACTATTTGGACTATTCAACACTCTGAACGATTTGGATGCTTAGTGGTTACATGTCGCCTTTGTGGTTTAGTGATCCAATGTTGGACTTGACTTTATGATGTCCCGGGCTCTATCTCCCTGTCGGGCGACGAAAATATAATGTAATTTTGTACAAGATTGGATTTTTTTTTATGTTATAGGAAGGCAAACAAGCAGACGGATTTCCTGTTGGTAAGAAATTCACGCCGCCTAGAGACACCAAAGGTGGTAATGGTGTGTTGCCAACCTAAGGTCGGGATGTTAGGCCTTGAGCAAAAGTAAGTTTACCGGTTACTTTACCCTCCGAACCGGAACACGTCATGACGTGACGGAAATGGGCGCGGTTGGCGATAGGTTTGCTGTCTATCACATTGTGGGACTAGTGTCTTCGTCAAGTCGTCGGGGCCCTGATTGTACTTCTGCCTTGTTCCTCTTTGATTTATGGGCATGTATATAGATATTTGTAAACTTTTTGGATTATATCATGAAAGCGGAGATTTATCACGACAAACATTATTATAATTTTTTTTATAAAAAAAGAGAAATAATAACTAACATTATAAAATTTGCATTTAAATTAAATTTCACAGTGTATGACCAGCCTTAAATGGAAGAGCGGTGTCACCTAACACAAGTGCGCTTGCACTTAAAAGGAGACTCCGATCGCAATGTGTTAATGTACAAAAAAAGAGAAAGAAGAAGAACATTTTTGATTTTTGAAGCAATTTTTTTTGAAGATTATTTCAGAGGCTAAAAAAAAATACGACGTACCTCCATTTCGGGAACGTTCCCGTTGGTTTTGCCCACGGGCAGCCAAGCGCCGGTGTCGGGGTCGTATTTCTCGACGAGATACGCCTCCACCGGCTCGCCGCCGTCGTCCTTGGGCCGCTTCCACTTGAGCGTGCAGCCGTCCTTGTGCACGTCCGACACCTCCAGCGGACCCTCCGGCTTGTCGGGTTTCGCTGGGGGGAAGGGGGGAGGGGGGTTACAGAACACTTAAGTGACACGTGCGTTTCGTTACGCACATAAACGCAAATGAGGTTATTAAACATAATAACGTAAAAATACAAGTTTGGTTACCATGAGCCCTTACTTTACCAAATTTACAATACTCGCTACCGTCTCTGTAAATTATTTGTATGAAAACTTTGAACAACGACTCTTCTGGTAACTAACAAAACTAATTTTTAGACACACACACACACACACACACACACAAGACATATCGGTACGTAAATTACTGAACGCAATATTAACGCAATAGTAACTCATGGTAAATGCTATGCACTATTTTAGTATTTTATCTTCTCATTGCTGTTTTTTTTTCGTTTAATACGAAAATTGTACGTGGCAACGTTTCTTTAAAAACTTTCCGCGTTCGTTTATCTTACATTTTGCGTTTGTTTAGATTTGACGACTTAAATATATTAGCAACGGCAGCAAAAAAAAGGTCCATAAAAGACCAATAAAGAGATAATATCGCATTTTTATAGTCAATACCATAAAAATACGTCTTTTGCTTCAGATATTTTTTTATTTTCGTAATATTTCTTCATTTATCTTTCAAATGTAACAAGAAATAATAATACTTACATGTAACAATGATTTCGACTTCGGCGGTATCCTGTCCGTACTTGTTGGTAGCTTGTATCTTGTAAGTGCCCGAATCCTTTCGCCGCGGGCTGGAGTGTTGATACTTGCTCAAGTATGGAACGTTCACCACTAGAATGATATCAAACACATTAAGGACATCAGCGCTGGAGTTGCTACAGTACTCGAGGTGGTAAATTTCCAAAAGCAAAATTACGAGGCTTAAAAAACTTGTTATATATAGTAAATTCTAAAAAAAATTGTGTGTGTACTTATGTACACGCGTTAGAAGTTATACTTCTTCGGCGTAATAAGATAAAAATCTTTTTAAAAATTTTATCTTTTGCCTTATTTTACATTTGTAGACAAAATGACACTAACCATAGATGAAAGGTATTTAACATATTAAAAGTTTTATTGTAATGCATTATTTAGTTAAATAAAGTTTATTTAATATTTAAGGTACCTTTTTTTGAAAAACTAAAATGTTATCTATAGCTAACTTCATCATGTCGGTTTTTCGTGACGGTGTGCGCGCGCATCGTAAAAATTTACCCTCATCATTTTTTCCTAACGCGCCAAAAGAAGTATAACTTCAAAAACATATATATTCATTTTGAAATTATACAGGAAACATTGGACAATAGGTCTAAAGTATTTTTTGGACTTTGGTTTGTTCTAAGGTTTGAATATTCAATTTGTGTTCTCTTTTCGGTTTCATTTTGTGTAGATAAATTTAATAATTATTTTAAATATTTCTAATTTTTAATCCCCAACGGCAAAATAGGGGTTTTATAAATTTGATGTATCTGTGTGTCAACTGTCATCCCTGCCACCCCTAAATTGATATAAAGATTTGATGCCGATTTTTGTTTGAAAATTGACGGAAACGAATAGGTTTTTAAATATATTACAAACAGGTTTTGATGGGGGATTATTAATTTTTAATTTTATTATGATATTCATATAAATACTGAATTAAAGTATCTTCACGCCCATATCCCCGAAGGCGTAGGCTGAGCCACAACAGGGCACCCACGAGTAGCCGAAGACACTAATGCCCGATTTCACCAAGAGCCCCTATATTTTAGGGGACTTTTAACGCTATTTAGGGGACTGTTTTATATGGAAACAGTCCCGTAAGTAACGTTAAAAGGTCCCTTAAAGTATAGGGGCTCTTGGTGAAATCGGCCATTAGTCCCACAATGTGATAGGTGGCAAGCCTATCGCCAACCGGGCACATATCCAATCCAGAGCAACATTTTTTTTAATTAGAAAATTGGAAAAATCCAATTTTCTTTTTGTTGGCCGACCCGGGATTCGAACCCGAGACCTCATGCAGTCAAGTCCGCCTGGACCGCTAGACCACAAAGGCGACTGAAAAACTGAATTCTCATCATTTATTTAGATTACTATAATTAAATAAAAGTAATAAATTACTAGATCATTTCACAGGGGGTAATGAGCCTTAATATTCATATTACTTAATCAGATCAACCTACCTACATACCAAATTTCATCGTAATCGGCTTTGTAGATTTTGCGTGAAAGAGTAACAAACATCCATACATCCATACATACAAACTTTCGCATTTATAATATTAATAGGATTACAAATAAATATATAAATACATACATTTCAGGCCATTGCCACTGCTAACGGCCTTGCCATTAAGGCTCCAAGTGACATCTGGCGGTGGCTCTCCCGAGACTTTGACGTCCAGAGCGATAGGCTCGCCTTCACGAACCTTGATCTCACGCAAGCTTCGGCGGTCAATCTTTGGTGGTACTGAAAGAAAATATCGATTTTACATGTCTGATATACAAACAAGCAAACGCTATAAATTTTAGCTACACTCCCCCATCTAAAGTCTCTTCTTCTGAATGAATCTTAAAAAAATGTAGCTCTTGTTCGAAACAGTTTCAGTTGTTTCTCATAAAAACTGGGCCTTTCATAGCTCTCTCAAATAAGGTTAAAAAGTATCTTCACGCCCATATCCCCGAAGAGGTAGGCAGAGGCACAACCGCGGCACCCACGACTAGCCGAAGACACTAAGTCCCACAATGTGATAGGTGGTAAGCCTATCGCCAACCGGGCACATATCCTATCCCGAGCAACATTTTTTTTATTAGAAAATTGAAAAAATCCAATTTTCTTTTTGTTGCCCGACCCGGGATTTGAACCCGGGACCTCATGCAGTCAAGTCCAACAACTGAACCGCTAGACCACAGAGGCGATTCAAATAAGGTTAATGGTATTGTAATAGAGCAGGGAACAGAATATTGGACTTTTCAGTCTAAGTTTAAGTTATAGGGTACTTTTATTTATTAGACGACCAACCTGGCAAAGTTCGCACGGCCTCACATCAGTGGCCACTGAAATTTTGTATTGGAAAAAGTAAAATATTGTTTTGTCAGTGTGTACCAACGTGATAGAAGCAAAAAGACAGGAAGGTGAAATGGTAGAGCCTTGTCAAAAAATTATTAATTATTGTGGGAAGCTAGTGAAATGTTTTCAGAAATACTTACATCTGCGAGGTTTGCAGGTGACGGACTTGCTGGCGTCGCTGGGTTCACCAGGGCCGGCTTCGTTGATAGCCTTCACTCTGAACTCGTACTCGGTACCCTCGTCGAGGTTTGACACCGTCGCTTTGTCGTTGTCGTTGGGACCAACCTAAAAATAAAATTTTTACTACTCAACTTGTACTTTAAAAATTAAATAGCTTTTATCATACAAAAAATATCGGTTTGCTATTACGTCCGAAACTGTCCTTATCTCCGGTCCTTGCAGGCCTACTAATAATAGCTACAAAATGGCTAGTCTTTAAAAAAAAGTTTTAAGAAAAGCAAAATTTCGAATTATTTGTAGATCAAAAATAAGAATGGATCAAACTTTTCCATAAAAAAACAGACTGATAAATTATTATATACATCGTTGATTTAGGTTTTTGTACAATAGGCTTCATGCTTCAGAAATCTCGTCAAAAAGCATCCTTTATCAAATTCAAATCCAAATTATTTTTATTTTGTAGGTAAGGCATCTTACTCTTAAAACACGTCAATGTTACTTACCTAATAAA
>NJDD01001714.1:7688-22281 GCA_002245505.1 Calephelis nemesis | reverse complement strand
GCGCCTCTAGTAGTTATCATACGAAATTTTTACGTTAATCTCTGAGTGCTCTAATCTTAGGGAATACAAAATGTATGCAAGCGATCTAGGCGGATTATTGCGCTGCGATGCTCCCCGTCCAAATGGGCGCTATCCTTTATATGTATATCTTCAATCGTCGTTAACGCTTGCTATAACTTTTAAATGTTTATGTTTTTAAATGAAATAACACCTGGTTTTTTTATGATATTGGCAGGTAAACAAGCAGACGGATTTCAGGGTGGTGAGTAATTTACGCCTCCTAGAAAGATGGTAATGGTGCGTTGCCACCCTGAGGCTAGGACGTTAGGCCTCGAGCAAAAGTAAGTTTACCGGCTACCTTATCCTCTGAACCGGAACACACCAACTATAGGCATTCAGGTTATGGAAGAAGAACAACTAAAGTGGTGGTACCAATCTGGGCGAGTCGCTGCGAAACTCTACCTAGTCAGATGTCACAATGCTAGTAACGGTATGCCTATTCTCGCCTTTTAGGAGCTGCTTGGCAAGAAGGCAGATGGTCTTTTCTACAAAGGAGCCCGGACCAACACGGGAGAAACTTAGAAGATTAACAGAACATGTGTTTCTTCAAGTAAAAATGTAAACTTTTAGTCTAAGTTCAAATTGAAAATTTTATACTAAATACATATTCTGTTTTTAGTAAATCATACCTTAAGTGGTCCTTCAGGTTTAGCTGGTACATCCAGAACGTTGATCTGGATGGTGGCTTCATCTTTCCCGCTGCTGTTCTCAGCCTTCAGCACGTATGTACCGCTGTGCTTGCGGGACGCTACCACCACTGACAGTTTCGTCCTGTAGTCCTCGACATCCAAGGACAGATCGTCTCGTGTTGATAGCCGTTCTTTGTTGTGGAACCTGTCGAACAATGATTTTGTTTTACAATTTCCATCGTCGGCACTCGGTCATATTGACAACTTGAAATAAGAACACATTCTGTTTTCACTGATTTCACATTGCTTATTTTTTACACGCTTATAAGCTTTACGAGCCTGCGACTTTACTCATGTATTAAAATTGTTATTGTTATCTCGTAGGAAAGTGTAGCCTATGTCCAAAGTCATTTCAATGCTGAATACATTAAAATAATGCCTTTGTTGCCCGTGTTACTACCATTGTTACTACCAGTAGTAAGATCGGTAATTTTTTTTCCGTTTTTACAAAAACAATTTAATATTTCTTTGCTTACAACTGTAATGCTGCCAAATTACCCATGTAACAACTACAATTATTGGGTAGTGGTAAGACCACAGACAACCATAGTCACTTGGTAGTAAGATGGGCAATTTAGAATTACCCTTCTTGCAACTTACAATGCAGTAGTAAAAACGGACAAAAAATTACCGATCTTACTACTGGCGGTAACATTAGTAGTACCTAACACGGGCAACAAAGGAAATGGGACCAGACGTTTTGGTGTACGCACTAAAGGTTTGACACACTTGCACCTTTTTACAATATTAATATTTATTTGTTTTAAATTTGTGCTAAACAGTGAGCAGAGCTGGACTCTACTGCATGGCACTCTCGTTTAGTCAACCACTTTATTTAAATTAAATCTACAATAAATACCAAATTAGTGAATATTTTAAAATTGACTGCAATTTGTCCATGAACATCCCGTCACCGTGACAACGGAATAACGTGATAGCAACATATTTTTTACTTAAATCCAATGTATTTTGTATATGTGCTGCGTTAAATAAGCAGACGAAATTAAAACAAACATATATTTCTACTTTGTCATAGTAATTTTACTGTACATGGCGATATCAGTGGGAAAACAGGCTTATGTTTATAGAAATAGTATTGAACTAGGCCAAAGAAATTAATACTAAAGAAGATATACGATAAAAAGCAAATCTTACCATGTTTTAGTCGGTGGTGGTTCACCAGAAACCTTAACGTCCAACCTGATATTCTGACCGGCTTTGAGAGTAAGATCTCGCATGTTTGTACGGTCGATCTTGGGTGGAGCTGAAACCAACAAATGTAATTAAACAAAATCTGAATCAAGTTATTATACCCTTAAATGAGCAATTCTTGTATATATAATTAGAATCTCGGAATCGGCTTCACGATTTTCTTGAAATTTAATATATAGGGGGTTTCGGGGGCGATAAATCGATCTAGCTAAGAATCATTTAAAAAAAATACCGAGCAAAGCTCGGCCATCCTGATATTGTTAAAATAAAGTTTCTTTACGTCCATATCCAATCGCCAACCGGACACATTTTTTTGACGTGACAACGTCTTAAATTAGGTTGCGGCTCGGAGTCACTCATGAAAAAGTGTAACGGCCGGTAACGTTACGATGAGTCACCGAACGATAGAGAGGCCCGCCGGACCGGCGAATGCCTTGCGTCTCTCTCCCACTCTAATAATATTCATATCAATAAATATTCTACCGAGAAAAAGACGTTGTCACGTAAAATCTTCGCCCGTAAAACCGACTTTACAGGCAACCATTTTTTTTTAATTAGAAAATTGGTTAAAATTTACTTTTTATTGCCCAACCCAACTCATGCAGTCAAGTCCATCACCTGGGCCGCTACACCATAGAGGCGATCACACACAGATCACAGAGAAATGCTAACTATGACTTTTCTTGATTCATATTATTCACCACCACACGAACGTTAAAAATTTTATCTGATTGGGATTGGTTGCGTACGCAAATTTTAAAATTTTTTCACAGAGGAAATTTGTCAATACTGAACTAATGCAATCAAATCACATTTTAAAGCTTTTCTACAACAAGTTTTAATTTTTTTGTTAAACTAGCTGTCCCCTGGCGGACTTCGTTCCACCATTTCAATTTGTATGGGGAAAAATAAAGTATTGTTTTTCCAATTTTAACTGTGATTTTCCCGATTTTTATTTTTGTAAGAACATTCTTCTGATAATGACTAAAACAGCAAAAAAAGAATTAGCTAAATCGGTTCAGTCGTTCGGAAGTTATGCGCTTACCAACACATTTAGCAATTCATTTTTATATTATAACATACATATTTTCTATGTAAGAGATATGCGAACAAGCACTCCGCTCTTCTAATGGTAAGAGACAATGTTGCCCAACAGATACCGTAGGTGTTACAGTTGCGTCTCAGCCCTGAGACCGGGATGTTAGGCCTATTTTGCACCTCTAGCGGCTACCCTACTCTTCGATCCAGAACACGACAGAATCATTATGGCGGCAGGAACATGCAAGGCAGGGGATTCTTACCCAGTCTAATTGCCACACAACACAGCTGGTGATAGACCACTAGTGAGCTTGTTGGTAATTTTTTTTTTTATGTTATAGGAAGGCAAACAAGCAGACGGATTTCCTGATGGTAAGAAATTGACGCCGCCTAGAGACACCAAAGGTGGTAATGGTGCGTTACCAACCTGAGTTCAGGATGTTAGGCCTCAAGCAAAAGTAAGTTTACCGGTTACCTTACCCTCCGAACCGGAACACGTCATGACGTTATGTCGGCAGGAATAGATAAGGCGGTGGTACCAATCCGGGCGAGTCGCTGCGAAACTCTACCACCTAGTCAAATGTCACGGTGTTAGCCTATGCTCGCCTTTTACGAGCTGCCTGGCAGGAAGGCAGATGGTCTATTCTACAAAGAAGCCCGGACCAACACGGGGAAAAATCATTACCCGGTCTAATTGCCACACCACACAGCTGGTGGTAGACCACTAGTGAGCTTGTTGGTAATGACATATTTATTAATCTTACACACACTTACCAAATCTATCCTTAGCGAGCAAGTTCTCTGACGCCGCGGACGGTTTGCCCGGACCCGCCTTGTTCACAGCCTTCACACGGAACTGATATGTTTTGCCCTCAATCAAATCAGGAACACGAGCTTCAGTCTTGTTACCAGGTACCTATTAAACAAGGCAAACTTAGAAGCATATTCTAAACCAACTTATTTTTAATCTTACTAATTTATGAAAGTACTAGCTGCGCCCCGCGGTTTCACCCGCGTAAGTCCCAATCCCGCGGAAACTCCGGGATAAAAAGTAGCCTATATGTTATTCTGGGTCTTCAGCTACCTACATACCAAATTTCATCGTAATCGGCTTTGTAGTTTTTGCGTGAAAGAGTAACAAACATCCATACATCCATACATACAAACTTTCGCATTTATAATATTAATAGGATTAAAGCGCAACAGCAACCTTAAACGCACTCGGAGCACACTGTCAAAAACCAGTCACTAATACAACTATCCCACTTCTGATAAAACTGTTGTTTTTTTATAACATTGGAAAGCAAACAAGCAGACGGATTTCCTGATGGTAAGAAATTCACGCCGTCTAGAGACACCAAAGGTGGTAATGGTGCGTTGCCAACCTGGAGCCGGGATGTTAGGCCTCGAGCAAAAGTCAGTTTACCGGCTACCTTACCCTCCAAACGGAACACGTCAACAGCAAGCATTGACGTTATGGCGGCAGGAATAGGTAAGGCGGTGGTACCAATCCGGGCCAGTCGCTGCGAAACTCTACCACCTAGTAAGATGTCACGGTGTTAGAGACGGTGAGCCTTTGCTCGCCTTTTACGAGCTGCCTGGCAGGAAGGCAGATGGTCTATTCTACAAAGGAGCCTGGAACAACACGGGGTTAAACTGTCTGGGGTGTCTGTCGCTTCGACTGCTGTTTTTAAACTCTAATTCCAATTCAGTTCTCCCGGCCATGAACTACTGATTTCGTTGTGTTTTTTTGTAATTAAATTACATACACATCCAAACAACTAAACATCCATTTCAGCATGATTTTCAGGTCGTAAATATGTATCACGTATCATTCAATGCGATTACAATTGCATTTCTGGTAAATTGTTCTCCTAACTGTCAACATATTAATAAATAAATTAACAAAGCAACCGTATCGTGGCTATCCAATAGATATCTCACCTCAGCGGCCTTGACCCATTTCCCGGTGTCGCGGTCCTTCTTCTCAACGATGTACCCAGTAATAGGTGCTCCTCCATCATTAGCGGGCTTCTCCCATGTGAGCTGAACGTGCTCTGCACTCCAGTCCTTGAACTCTGGTTTGCCAGGCGCATCTGGTTCGCCTATAATCAAAATAATTAGATTGCGTTAAACAATGTCATTTCTTTTTTTTTGTAGAATCTATACAAAAAAAATGAAAAGGTAAATTTGCTTGTTTTTTTTATTTGCATGGAATAATCTCTGATTTTTTTTATTAAACCTAAATGCCCATACTACATTATGCTATGTTAATGTATTTATTAACAAATAAATAAAAAACTACAAGTATTATCTTAAAAATATCACTTACCGTATGGATTCTTTGCTGTCGTAGCCGTATCGGTGACCAAAGGCTCACTCTCTCCCTCAGGATTGACAGCCTTGACCCTGAACATGTAATCTTTGCCCTCGTTGAGGCCAGTCACATCAGCCTCAGGAGTTTTCGTGGTACACACCGGTACCCATCTCCCAGAGTCTGTGTCCATACGCTCAACCACGTAGTTCTCAACTGGTTCACCACCATCGTCTTCTGGAGGCTCCCATTTGAGCTTGCAACCGTCTGCTTTAACATCTGACACCTGGATATTGAAAATATTTGCTGTTTAGTGGAATGCGTGTAGGGAGTTTTGGTACCATTGAGAGAAAATATGGACGTAGTTTTTTCATAATAATTATTGACTATCGTGTTTATATTGAGTAATAAAATTAGCCAATTTTCGTGTCATTTTGTACAATTTTGTTCAGTTAAAGTACAAAAATGAAATAATCATGAAGAAATTAGCGTATCGTGTTACGTGTATTGCCTCGTTGCCGCCAAAGCTCAGTAGAGCTTGAGTAATGACGCCGCCGCTTTACTCAAGACCCTGACATGACTTTTATTGACGACTTATGACTAGGAGTTTCGGCGCCATCGAGAGAAAAGATGGTCGAAGTTTTTTTCATAATTATTGAATTTCGTGTTAATATTGAGTGAAATTAATTAATTTTGGTGGCATTTTGTACAATTTTGTTTAGTGAAAGAGCGCAAATGAAATAATTATTAAGAAATTGGCGTATCGTGTATTTCCTCGTTGCCGCCAAATCTCATTACAGAGCTTGTGTAATGAGCCACCGCTTTACCCAAGAGCGATATGACTTCCTGATGACTTATGACTGATGACTAATTATAATTAATTGAAAATGATATAAAATTCGGTGCAAATTTCTACTTGATTCATGGCTAAATACTAACGTGAAGGCCAAAACCTAAAGAAAGATAGACTTATGACTAATTTTGAATAATTAAAACCTGATTTTGATAAAACAGTTAACTTGATGAAAATTTCTACTTGACTAATGGCAAATTGCTAATGCGAATGCCAAAAACTAAAGAAAGAAAGAAGAAGAGTGGAATGCGTGAAATAGTTGACGACGATGACTTGTTCAAGCGCAGAAGCGCCACTTTTGAATAACTTTTATTCAATGCCTTTAGCTTTACAACACAACCCTTTTTGAATATACCCTTCATAACAGGAATTTTAAACAAGATTTAACCATGTCTAATACATCATGAAAAAAAGGTAATGTAACTTAAAACCTTTATATATATATAATTCTTCTGTGAATGTGTATGTCACTGAACTCCTTCTAGACGACTGGACCGATGTTGATGAAACTATTTGTGTGTGTTCAAGGGAATTCGAGAATGGTTTAGATTTACAATTTCGTCTTCTGGAAAATGTTTTTTTTAATTATTTGCTTAATAATAAGTAGTTGTTGATTTTGAAATGTTTCACATCGGATCCGACAGACTGCGCTACTGTCGAAGCATTAATGTCAAGCGATACGAAGTTTGCTGGGTCAGCTAGTTTCTTATAATATTTGTACAATTGAAATAGCGAAAAATATATCAAAACGCATCATTAATTAAAATGGCGCTTGCGCAACAACCAATAGAAAACGGTTACTATTTGCTGTTAAAATGTTTGTATTAACACAACAAATACAACAGGTATTATATACTGTACATAATACTGACCTTTAATGGTCCCTTTGGTTTAGCAGGTTTGCTGACAACAGTAATGTCAATCTCCACGGTATCAGTTCCAGAATCATTCTTAGCGGTCACCACGTATTTACCACCATCTGCCCTCGTCAACTTCGCTATCGAGAACGAAGTGTGGTAATCGGCGTTCTCGATCTTTATTCTCTCATCAGCCTTAAGCGGTTGATCTTTGAACGTCCAAGTGATTGTTGGTTCTGGTTCTCCTTTGACGTCGGCCTCCAGTTTAAGTATCGTGCCGACCTTGACTTTCCTGCTTTGCAAATGCTTGCGGTCGATCTTGGGAGCCACTGAAAAATTATCAAGAGAGTGATATGAAAAGGCTATAGGTAAACTCGAATCTAACTGCAATCTTTTTGTAGGTGGTGTAAGATATTTATTGCATTTATTCTAAGAAAAAACATCAGGAGTCATTTAAATAAGACCCCCATCAACATTTTTGAAGTGAAAACTTCTTTAGGCGCGTTGAGCGTTTTGGTAGAGGGTAAATTCCTCGGTTCGCGTCACCGACATGCTAATGATAATAGTATATCTATAGCTATGGAGAGCCAGACTAGCGCACGCGCAGTAGCCTGTGTACACGTACACACTAATACTATTTTAATCGACTATTTCTGACTGACAAGATAATTGTATATTAATTATTTTTTCAACCACTTTGTATTTATATTTTGTTCATGATTTGTTTAACCCATCATATGTAACTAATAAATAAAACATAAAAAAATTCATATAATTTTTGCATATAGTTTTAATTACTATCAACTTAATAGTTCCGTTTTCACTTCTATCGGCAGTCCCACGACTGCTACTGTTTTTTTGTGTGTGTAGAGGGTAGAGTTTTTTATGTGTGTGTGTGTGTTTGTTTGCATTCCACTATTCAGACGTGGAGTATACTTACAGAACCTCGGCTTGGCGACGACGGACTTGCTAGGATCTGAGGGCTCGCCCTGTCCCGCCTTGTTGATGGCGATCACACGGAACTGGTACTCGTGACCTTCCTCCACGTCCGTCACGCGCCCCGTGGGACGGTCGCCACTTGTGCGGAGACAGTCTTGCCATGATCTAAAATAAGATTGCACTGCTTAGTGTCGGCCATAGGTGAACCTCCATTTATTTCATATAAATGCAAATTTGATCTCGCATACATGCTCAGGCGAAATATCGCCGAAATATAAAAGAAACAGAAAGAGACAAAACACTTTTAGCGCTGTCAAATTAGACCGTACACGTCATTTCCCCTCAGTCCCATTTAATCATTGACCTCTAAGTATATAGACATGAAATACCTACAAAAAAAGCCTGCCGTCGGCTAAATATGGCTGCCATTTTGACATTATAAGGCTGTCCAAAAAAGTAGAGTACCGATAACGATACACGATCTATTAGTGACGATTGATACTTAATTTAGGGAAATAGATAAGAATTATTATTTACCTACCGAAAGAAATCGCAACTATCACCTTACTTACTTTGTGCTAAATAGGGAAATGTAATTAAACGAAAGAAAGAAGAACATTTGTTTACTTTTCGCGATCACGTTTTTTTTACATTGTGGCGTGCAAATATTATGTTTATTCTTTATACAAGCTAACTCTTTAATTTTATTACAAGATTAATTATTATTACAAAAAAAAAATGATCAGATTACATTCAAACCACTTTCTTTACTTATAAGTGAGCACTTGAAAGAATTCTTATTAAGCTAGACTGTGATTGATATTTTCAGTGGCGGTAATGGTATACATTCTTATCTTGCCAAATATTCTTTTCTGGGAACGTAAAATAAAATATCGACAATTGTAATAGTACATCACTAGGAAAATTGAACACTAAATATGGATTCTTGGCAAACATGAGAACTGTCATGATGTCATTTAAATCGACGCCAAAATGAGCATAGACAAAAATATCGTTATCTCTTTCGGCGTACATAATATCAACATTTGTTAAAAGAGACAAAGAGATGTTGTAAATTATATGTCGATTCCGACGGTATTTATACAACTAAATTTGCTATAGAACATTGTTGCACTTTTTTATGTATTCATATTTCTATGACTTTAATCTATGAAAAAATCCATTGATGGATCTTTATGCACTTTTATGTCCACTTTAATACTTTATTCAGAATTCTTTACAACGTCAATTTTTTAGAACTACTGCGTGTCTGAAAATCCATTAAGGAAAACGTACACAGTGCAATCTTCTTTTACCAAATATAATTTTCCTGACTAAATCATAAATATGTTGGTTTATTCCATTTAGTTAACAGATTAAAGTGGACTTAGGGGTCATTTCTACAAAAGTTTAAACTATCACTCGGAAAACGTCGATTAAAAACATCGCGATTTGACATGTTCGGACTAATCTGACGTGTCTAAAACGTTCCATCTCTTTTGTTTTTGTTTCATTTGAGAAAGATAGCATGCATCTAAAATAAGTTTAGTTTGTGAGCAGCAGAATTACCACCATTATTGTCTTTATTACATTATAATACAAACTATAATGCGACCTTAGAATACTATCGTCCATGTTTATTAATAAGATGATAGGTTACAATTAGTATATTATATGAAACTCATATTTAGAAATAATTTATAGCATAAAACTACCAAATTAGGTTGAGGAACAACAAAGTTCAAATTTTGGTCCAATCAAAACCACACTGCAACTTTTTTCTAATTTAAAGTTTATGTGTATGAATATATTATTGGACATAATAAAATGAAAAGAAATGCAGAACTCACCTACTACCCTTCTCCTTCTTCTGTATGAGGTATCCAGTGATTGGTGCGCCGCCGTCATCTTTCGGTGCCGACCATTCCAGATCCACGAAGTCCTTGTCCCAATTCCTTGGCTCAGGACGACCAGGCTTGCCAGGTTCGTCTAAAACGGAACATTATTTATTTATAACATTGTTTTATAAAGTTCACATATTCATGATAAACGAATTTTAGAGAACTACGCTCGTTGTCGCATAACCCATATTGACATCTCTTGTACAGACAAAAAAAACTATCTTCCAAGAAGTGTAGTGAGAACAAAGAGAAATAAATATCTTCACGCCCGTATCTCCGAAGTAGGAGGCAGTGTTACAACCAGGGCATTCTCGACTAGCCGAAAATACAGTCCCATTAGGTGATAGGTGGCAAACTTAACGCCAACCAGGCACTAATTCGATCCTTAGCAATGTAGTTTTTACTAAAAAAATATGTAAAAATATGTACATGTATATATTTGTTGACGGACCACTCGACCACTAGTGATAATTTCTTGAACTCTATCTCAACCTCTTTCCAGAATATACGCTATTATTTATAGACTTACCGAATGGATTCTTGGCGATGATTGGTTT
This sequence comes from Calephelis nemesis, assembly GCA_002245505.1. Taxonomy (NCBI): domain Eukaryota; kingdom Metazoa; phylum Arthropoda; class Insecta; order Lepidoptera; family Riodinidae; genus Calephelis; species Calephelis nemesis. The sequence continues at coordinate 11,861 of NJDD01001714.1, read as the reverse complement.
CTCAGTCTCCAACTCTTCGGACTCTCCCTCCTTGTTAACCGCTTTCACACGGAACTTGTAGGGCTTGCCCTCGGATAGACCGGTGACATTAGCCTTGCAATCCTTAGATGTACCACATGGTATCCATTGGCCTACAAAAAAATAGACAAATTAGTATTAAAAAAGATAAGTAAAACTTTAGAATTGATACAAAATTCATATGTGGCATTCAGTATAAACATATTTTTAAATTTGCAAGAAATGCTTATATCTACTGTTACACATATATAAAAATCAATTGCTGTTTGTTAGTCTCGGTAAAACTCGAGAACGGCTGAACCAATTTGGCTTATTTTGATTTTGAATAATTTGTTCAAGTCCAGGAAAGGTTAAAAAGATAAAAAAAGGGAAAAACTAGAAGGAAACTAGGAAAGGCTACATTTTAATTTTTCCCAAACAAACTGAACGATCAGAATAAAGATGGCCGGGCCATCTAGTTTGGCATGAAATATTTGCAACAGGCAGAGATTTCTTGCCTGGCTCCCTTGAATTGCCTTGCTTATTCCTGCCGCCATCTCGTTAGTTATCGCCATTATCAGATTCTAGTTTGAAGCAAGTATACGGGAAATTTACGTATGAGTTATAAATTTACCACTTTGAAGCTCTGCTTCCCAGGAAATCCGTCAGCATGTTTGACTTTCAATGCCCGCTCAACTTTGACTACCTTGTTGATCGAGTGGCTAGCGTACACGCCTAACTACATCAAGCAACCGCAACGCTCGGGTTCGATTCCCGACGGGGGCAGGCATTTGTGTGATGAACATTTAGATGTCTGCATTTCCGGGTCTGGGTGTTTATAAAATTTATTCTGATATCTACTTAAGTATTTCTATGTATTAGAATCGTTGACTAACATCCATAACACAAGCATATAATTTGCTTACTTTGGGTTAGATTCAATTTTTGTGATTTGTCCAAGCCTATATAATAATAATAATGGCATTAAATTGTCCAAGTCCAATGTAATGCCATTATTATTATTATATAATAATAATGGCATTAAATAACTTACCAGTAAGCGGATCGAGTTTCTCGATCTCGTAGTATTCGATTGGCGATCCACCGTCATCCTCTGGTTTTTGCCAAGACAACGAGCATCCATTCTTGGTGACGTCCGCCACCTCCAATGGTCCCTTTGGTTTCGATGGCTTTCCTGTAAGTAAAAAACACATTATAACAGACCAACCGATATAAAAATATTATTTACCTATAGCTATATTTTTTTTAACCGTATAAGCTTTTTCCACTAAAAATGCCAAGGATTTGTGGCGACAAGGTATCTAAAACAAATACCCCTGTATCTAAAATAACAAGAGTTACAAACTTTGCGGTGTCGTTTTGACGTAAAAAACAGGATACCTAAAAACTTGTGACGGTATCAGACTTTTAATTTATTTATTTCTTCACCATAGTATTAAAAAATATTTGACAAGTGTTCAAAGTTCCCAACTTTTCGGTGTTTACCCAAATTTAGGGAGAAAGTAAGGCAGTATTTTTTTTATTGATTTGATGTTATACCACCAAATATGTTCGGAATCCCGTTTCGGAGTAATGAGATTTTGCAGATTTAATACTTTAAGAATACTTACCAAGTATAGTAATTTCCACTTCGGCCTCATCTTCGCCTACTTCGTTCTTGGCTTTGATGATATATTTGCCACTGTTGGCGCGTTTGCTCTTGGTCATCAGGAACTTGGTGTTATAATCCACATTAATGATCTCCAGATTATCCTTGTTCTGCAGCTCCTCACCCTTGAAGTGCCAGGTGACCTTGGCAGGAGGTTCACCGAAGACTTTCACGTCTAGTGATACTGGAAGACCAGCTTTGACGAATATCGCGTTGAGGTTTGTACGATCGATTCTTGGTTTCACTGTAAATAGTTTTGTGGGTTTAAAATATGTGAAAAATTAAACCATGCTGTTAGCACTCGTCTTTGTCTTATTGTTCTACGTCAAAGCAATATATAATTGATCTTACTAATATAATAAATGCGAATGCAAGTTTGTTTGTAACACTTTAACGAGAAAACTTATTAACTAAGAGTTATTATGAAACTTACAACATATATTTTTAGAGATGTTAAAAGTAACATAACTTTTTTAACTACTTAAATGAAGTTGCGGGGAAAAGCTTCTGCATTATAAAAGAAGAAAAACACCGAATGTTATGGGCAATTCGTCGCTTTTTTATGAGAAAAGAAATAAGCATTTTTTTAACTTAGTATGCTGTCATTGTTAATCCTTTCGCTATATTTACCTCGCTTTTTATCATATAATCTGTGACTCAAGGTTATATACATATATACTTACAGAATCTTGGCTTAGCAGTATGCCAGTTGGTGTTTTCTGATGGTTCAGATTGTCCAGCCTTGTTGATCGCTCGCACTCTGAACTGGTACTGGTTACCCTCTTCCAACTTCGGCACTGTTCCTTGGCAAACGTTACCCTGGATCTCAGCAGCCTAGGGAGAGTAATCCAAAGTTAATATAATCAATTAACAATTCCATCTAAACTTACTCTTGACTTAACCTTCATTGTGATTTGTGGGGTAAAAGGTTTTTTTTAGTAACAGATAGCGAACAAGCACACGGCTCTACTGTAGTTAAGAGATAACCACTTAAAGACACCATAGACGTTGTTGGTGCGTCACAATCTTGAGGCGTTAGGCCAAAAGTGTAAATCTACTCAAGGTAAAATTATTTAAACAAGAGGCTTAATAATGGTGTCATAAGCACTTTTGATGTCAATAGGCGGCACGTATTTCCACTGAGAAATCTAACTACCTTCCAATGGCATAAAAAAAATAAAAAAGGGTACTTTCAATAGCACAAACTAGATCAAAATCGTTTTTCGCAGCGCACAAACTTTCTGTAACGAACAAATGAATAAATAAAAACGATATTTTTTTTACATGAGCATGCTTGTAACATATCCTTATGTCTATTTCTGGCATTTCTTCAACGCACATTTAAGAGCTAACTCTTACCTTGACAAACTCTCCCCTGTCCCGGTCCATAACTTCAATAACATATCCAGTAATGGGGGCTCCATTATCCCTAATCGGGGGCTCCCACTTGAGTTTGACAGACTTCTCATCGTAGTCGACGATGTCCGGCAGCCCTGGAGGTGCGGGAACATCGTATGGGTTCTTGGCCAGGATTCCATGATCCGTGTCCAGTGGTTCGGATTCGCCTTCCTCGTTTAGTGCCTTCACTCGGAATTGGTATGTGTGACCGGCTTCCAGACCTGGGGAAAGTTTTCATATTATAAAAATCTGAGAGAAAATCACTTGACGCTGGTACAGTTTGTTTGATTTATTTTTTGGTATTTCCAGTCCTAATTTAAATCAAGATCTATCTAAATATAAGCAATATATGTGCAGTAAGTATAGAGTGAAATATTAGGCACTACATACATACATACATATCTTCACGCCGAATCCCTTACGAGGTAGGCAGAGAGTATCGAGTGCGCTAATATAAAGAAAACTGCTTTCGTACAAAACATGCATGAAACTTTCCCCTCTATCGACATGAAGATATAAGCCCAAACATAAGAAGAGGGATGTTATAAGTTTGACGTATCTACATTGCAGATAGATTTTATCGGGCGTTATGGATTTTTTTACTTTGGATGATTATTTTTAATTTTTCATTTGCGTTTTAATAATAAGTTTTTAACGGAACCCTTAGAACCCGAAGCGCCTGCTTTAAGTATCGCTGTAATAGACGATCTTTTTGTTAAGCTGGTTTACAAGAGAAAACTCACCAGTAACGGTAGCCTCAGTGACATCGGGGTCGATAGTACCAGCTGGCACCCATTTTCCGGTGAGAGTATCCATTTTCTCCACCACGTACGCGCTGAGTGGTAACCCACCAGTGTGCTTGGGCTTCTTCCATGCGAGCTTCACGTGGTCAGCATGGACGTCAGACACCTCCAAAGGACCTTCTGGCTTGCCTGGTTTGTCTGTTAAAGAATAAAAGAAAAAACAAATTAAGGCGTCTGTTTTTATTTATTACAGACATATCATAATTAACATAAAAACAGCAAATTATTTTGTTTTCACGTAATCTAGAACGAACTAAAAGGCAGCTCTTGTGGTAAGACACAATCATCGACTGTAGACACCATAAA